>JAQZBX010106835.1:0-10712 GCA_029593785.1 Cabassous unicinctus
AAAAAGAAACAGAGAGCTTATATGATATGATAAATGGACTAAACCTAATAGACACATACATAATATTGCACCCCAAAACAGCAGCATATACATTCTTCTCAAATGCTCATGGATCTTTCTCCAGGATAGACCATATGTTGGGTCACAAAGTAGATCTCAATAAATGCAACAAGATTGAAATTATATGAAGCACTTTCTCTGATCATAATGGAATAAAGTTAAAAATCAACAACTGGCAGTAAAAGAGAAAATTCACAAATATATGGAGATACAAGATTAATACGCAAAAATCAGTAGTGTTTCTATACACTAGTAATGAGCAATCTGAGGAGGAAGTCAGGAAAAAAAATTCCATTTTCATAGCGACTAAAAGAATCAAATATTTAGGAATAAACCTAACCAAGGATGTAAAGCACTTGTATTCAGAAAACTACAATGCATTGCTAAAAGAAATTTTAAAAGACCTAAATAAATGGAAGAACATTCCATGCTTGTGGATTGGAAGACTAAATATCATTAAGATGTCAATTCTACCCAAATTGATATACAGATTCAATGCAATCCCAACAAAAATTCTACCAGCATTTTTTAAAGAAATGGAAACCACAATTATCAAGTTTATTTGAAAGGGTAAGGGGTCCTGAATAGCCAGAAATATCTTAAAATGGAAGAGTGAAATTGGAGTACTCTCACTTCCGGACTTTAAATCATATTACCTAGCTGCAGTGGTAAAAACAGCATGGTACTGGCATAAAGATAGACATATAGATGAATGGAACCGAATTGATGGTTCAGAAACAGACCCTCACATCAATGGTCCAGTGATTTTTGACAAGCCTGTCAAACCCACACAGCTGGGCCAGAACAGTCTATTTAACAAATGGTGCTGGGAGAACTGGATATCCATACCCAAAAGAAAGAAAGAGGACCCCTATCTCAAACCTTAGATAAAAATTAACTTAAAATGGATCAAAAACCTAAATATAATAGCTAGAACCATAAATCTCCTAGAAGAAAATGTAGGGAAACATCTTCAAGACTTGGTTGTAGGTGGTAGATTCTTAAATCTTTTACTGAAAGCACAAGCAACGAAAGAAAAAATGGATAAAATGGGACCTCCTCAAACTTAAGCACTCTTGTGATTCAAAGGCCTTTGTCTAGAAGGTGAAAATGCAGCTCATATATGGAAATATTCAGAAATATTTGGAAATCACATATCTGATAAGGATTTGATTTCCATTCTATATAAAGAGATCATACAACTCAAGAATATAAGAGCAAGTAATCCAATTTAAAAATGGGCAAAGACTTAAATAGACTTATCTCCAAAGAGGAAAGAAAAATAGCCCAAAAGCACGTGAAAAAATGTCCAATATCACTAGGTATTATGGAAATGTAAATCAAAATGACAATGAGATATCATCTCACACCACATAGAATGGCCATTATTTAAAAAATAGACAACAATAAGTGCTGGAGAGGATGTGGAGAAATAGGAACACTCCTTCACTGTTTCTGGGATTGTAAAATGGTACAGCCTCTGTGAAAGATAGTTTGGCAGTTCCTCAATAAGCTAAATATAGAACCGCCATATGATCCAGCAATTCCTCTACTAGCAATATATCCAGAAGAACTGAACACTGATGCTAACAGACATTTGCACACTGATATTCACAGCAGCATTATTCACAATTGCCAAAAGATGGAAACAACCCAAGTGTCTATCAACTGATGAATGGACAAACAAAATGTGGTATATACATATGATGGAATACTATGCTGCAGAAAGAAGAATGAAATTGGGACACATATGATAACATCAATGAACCTTGAAAACTTTATTCTAAGTGAAATAAGCCAGACACAAAAGGACAAATATTGTAAGGTCTCACTAATATAAAATAAATATGCAGAATAAATGCATGGAGTTAAAACATAGAGTATAGGTTATTAGGAGATAAGAGGAAGGCTGAGAAGGGATACTGATGCTTAAAGTATGTAGAAGTTTTAATTAACTTGAGTGTAAAAGTGTGGAAAAGGACAGAGTTGATGCTAACAAATGATAATGAGTAGAACTGACACAGCTGGTTTATAAATGAGACTGTGGCTGAAAAGGGTGGTCTAAGGATGCAAATGTCAATTGAAAGAAAGCTAGAGAATAATCTAGGGACTGAAGAACATAGTGAACCCAGAGGTGGATGAGAATTGTGGTTAATAGTACAAATACAAGGATGTCCTTCTATGAACTAGAACAAATGTACATCACTATTGCAAGGAGGTAAGAATGTGGAAAAGCATGAGAAAAATACAATTAATGTAACCTATGGAGTGTAGTCAGCAGCAATACTGTAATATTCTTGCATCAATGCCAAAGATGTACTGTGTTAATAATAAGGAGTACAGAAAAAATATATCCAATGTACACTATAGACCTTATTTAGTGGTAATAGTCTGATAATATTATTTCATAATTTGTAACAAATGTCCCACAACAATGTAGTGTAATGTTGGAGGGGTGTTGTATGGAAATTCCACACATATGCGTGTTTTGTAAGTTCACAACTTCTTTAATAAAAATATTTTTAAAAATATTTTAAAATCCAATATGAGTATGAATTAAAATTCATTCACTTAAAGTACACTAAGAAAAAACGAGAGGCTCCTCAATAACTCTCAAGATATTTTCTCTTGTGTAAATGAGGACTTTCTGTTGTATTATTATTTCTGCTGGGCCACCAGCTGGAAGACGGGGACAACTCTCCAGCAATTTAAAACACATTTCCTTCTCTGAGATGAAGGTTAATATGGGATGGGAAAGGATGAAAATATACTTATCTAAATGGTCAACTGAAGATAAGTGTTCTTTAATAGATTTTGCCAGAGACTGTGTTTAAAATAAAACAGACCAGGATGCTCCATGCTACTAATGAGCCATGTGTGAGTATCCATGATGCCAGCCACATCATCCCAAGTTCTTCTGGCTATACAAAGGACACTTAATGAAGACATTCTCATGATACTGAAGCAGCCTCATGGGCAGTAATATTACTGTTTCCTGAGGCAGCCTACAATATTGCTTGTCAAATCTAATTACCAGCAGAAGAGAAGCTTATCACTTCCTTATTACCTTACTAACATATAGGCAATAAGCCAACATGAAATGAACACAATAATCGTGTAAACCATTGGGAAAAACCTGAGAGACAAGTGTGTGGTGCTCATCAAGGTCTGGGTGTCAGGAAGAATATTCCATGATAAGATTATTTTCAGATGCATATATAATGTATCAGGTTTGCTTATATTAAATCAGTCACAGGTTTACCATTACCTGTGAACAACTGTAAAAATATTTTTCAAGCTTGTATATCAGCTTTGAATCTACATAAAGTTTATAGAGATCTATGAAGTGACAGTTTGTGCACCTGAAAATTAAGGGGAATATTTTAATTCTATACCTCTAAGCTGGAGAAATATTCCTTCCACATTTGTAATATCTAATGCACCCATGATAGTAAAGTCCATCAAGAAAACAGTTCAGCTCATAGAGAAGGAAGGAAGAAAAGAAGGGAGGGAGGGAGGAAAAATTGGGAGTGGAGTAAATATTGGTAATTCTTTTTTCCATTCCACTTCAGTGAATGTTTGCTATAAAATGAGAGAGTTTTAGATGGAAGATGGGAATCTGGTATTGCCTAAATCAGTTTCCATTCCTTCATGTATCTCATAGCATTAGTATTTTTCTGAGTGTGATTTTAGTGTTTAAAGATCACTATTTATTTATTTATTTAGGCTTAAACAATGGAAATTTATTGGCTAGGTTTACTGGCTGCTGGTGATCCTTGGTCCTGGGTTCCTCTCTCAAATGGCAATGCACATGGCAGCCTCTCCTGGCCTCTCCCTTCTCTTCCGGGTGGGTTCCACTGACTTTGAGCTTCTGGCTGCTCCCTTTGTGTTTTTTTTTTTTTTCTATCTCTGTGACCTTCCCTATAAAGGCTTTAGTAATGTGATTAAGACACATCCTGGGGCACACATTAACTGAAGTAACCACATTAAAAGGTCCTACTTACAATGGTTTACACCCACAGGAATGGGTTTCGTTTAAGAACATGTTTTTCTAGGGTACATGGCTCCAAACTACCATAGTGGTTTTTCTTGGTATACAGTTCTAGGTTGACAGATCTTTTCTTTCAGGCCTTTGAAGATATTATTCCATGTCTTCTTGCTTCCACTGACTGAGGAATGGAGTCTTAACCAGTACACCAAAAAGCCTCTCAAAAAGTATATATGCTGCTAGAAGAAATCATGTGTTCTCAGTGTCCATTACAAGCCCTTCTTCCTGATAATCTGTGCTTTTCAAAATAGTGATAATAATAAAAAAAAGATGGAAATGCGGTAAAGAGTGGCAGCATGGTTTAAAAGCATTTTACAGTCAAACTAAACTATTTCTCAGATCTTGAATAAACTCCTTGCCAGCTATATGACCTTAAGCATGCTAAATAACATCCCTTAAAAGTGTCAGTGAATTACAAGAGCTTTACATGTATTGTCTAATTTAATCTTCAAAATAACCATGAAGTAAATATTAATATTCCAATTTTAAGATGAACACAGAGAAAGTGGGAGGTTACAAAGCCTATCCAAGGTCAATCAGTTAAAAATAGTGAGGGAAGCTGATGTGGCTCAAGTGGTTGGGCTCCCGTTTACCACATGGGAGGCCCCAGCTTCAATTCCCAGGGCCTCCTGGTGAAGGCAAGCCGGTCCGCGTGGCATGTTGAGCTGATGCAACAAAGGGAGACAAGCAGACACAGAAAAATGCACAGCAAATGGGACACAGCGAGCAGAAGTAGCAAGGGGGGAATAAATAAATAAATAAAATAAATATTTTTTAAAAAAAATAGTGAAGCCAGGATTTGAATCCAAGTAATCAGACTTCTCAGTTTGCATTTAAAAATATAATGTTGCCTAATATTAAATCAAAGAATTTTAACAGACTTAAGATCTGAAAGAAGTTTGTGCTCCTGCTAAACCAAACACAATTTATTTTTGGTTTTCTTCAACATGGCTCCAACAACTTCATCTGGTGTTTACGTAAAGAAGATTCAATCCCTTCCAGCTTTGCAGGAAAAGCTGGTTGTATTGGACTCATGGGGTTCAATACATGGTTTTCCTGCCACCTTCCCCATATCAATAAATGTTCCTTTTACCTAGTGGCTCACACCAGTCCAAACATCATCACTCTTGATCCTTTTGCCTCTCATATCCACATCCAAACCATCAACAAATCTTTCCAGTTCTAACTTCAAAATATCACCCAAATCCAACCACCTTCAATACCTCTAGAGCTATAAATGTGGTCCATCATCATCTCTCACATAAACTATTGCAATATCTTCCTACCTGGTCTCCATGCTTCCACTCTTGCCTCCTACAGTTTAAAATCTTCACAGCAGTCAGATTAATGCTTTGAAAAGTACAAATCCGATCATGTTACTACCATTCTCATAAAAACCTCTGACTTCCCTTTACACATAGACTTAGTTCTCCAAATACTCTGGTATCTCCTTCCTCAGATTTCACACTTTATCCATCTGCCTCGAACAGTTTTCCCAGATATACACATGACTTGCCTTCTCATTAGTTCAAGTCTCCACTTCTACCACCTCATCAGAAGCCTTCTCTCACCACTTTATCTCCAAGATCATTCTCCCTCCATCCTTCACTCTGTATCTTTTTGTCCTGCTTTGTATTCTTGGAAGATATCTAACCAAAACATATTTATTTGCTTGTTTTTATTGTCTAATTCCTCAGCATTGGATTAGAAGCTGCATGAAGGCAGTGACTTAATTTGTTTGGTTTCCTGCTATATCCACTATACCTAGAACAATGCCTGACACTCAATAAATATGCATTGACTAAATGAACTGAGGAACTGAATTGAGCTGTATTTTACAGGAGATTTAAAGGATTTGATGGTAATTTTGATTATATGTAAATTGCATCTCAGAATTTGTTATCCACATATGACTCCCACTCTAAAGCTTATAATCAAAACAAGTTTACCCAAATTCTATTTAAATACACATCTCCTAAGCTAGATGATTTGTTTCATGGGTATAAGTTGGGTTCCCAAGACATGGGCACACGAAGTCCTGGAAAAGAAACCATTTCTGAGAAAACTTAAAAATAATGGTCTTTTCGTTAAAGTGGTCTAGAGAAACTCCTGTCTGGTATTTAATATCCTCTTCTTTTCTCTGTGAAACATCAGTGACCATGTCTATAAGGATTGAAGTCCCTGTAGACTGCTCTATGGGGATTGAAGTTCAAACTCCTTAGCACGGCATTCAAGGCATGTTGGCTTCTGGTCCTGCCTATCTATCGGACCTTTCCAGAAGTTCTTTTTATCTTCTTTTACCTCTCACCTTGTGGGTAAACATCACACAAGATTCTGTTCCCCAAGAATACCTTGAGCAATTATACCTCCATTGCTTGTGCTATTCCTCTGCCCAAAATGTCTACCCCTCACATCCATGCGGTAAACTACTTGTCCCTTGAAATGCAGATAAAATGCTACCACTTTATTAAGTCTTCTCTGACCACCTCCCCACCCCATCACAGCAATTTCCTTCTGCTATGCTTTATAATGATACATGCTTTAAGGCACAACAGAATTGCAAAGTTATGGAAAGTTTCTCCACCATAAATTAAAATGGATGGTGTCTTATTCACCCCTGTACCTCCAAAATCTAGTACAATATTTGGTATATAATAGGTGTTGAAAAAATGTGCACAGATGTTAAATAAGTCATTTTTCCCTGCTTCAACATACATAATATATATGTCTTTGTCCCAGACCAGATTTACCTTAGGCACAAATTCCTCTTGTCTCAGAACATTCTGTTTTTGTTAGCCTTGTTTTAGTTTGCCAGGGCTGCTATGACAAATACCACTAACTAGTTAGTATAAACAAGAGGAATTTATTATCTCACAGTTTTGGAAGCTAGAAATCTAAAATTAGGTTATCAGCCCATGATTCCTCTGAAATCTGTAGTATTCTGGTGGTGGCTTGCTAGCCAGCAATCTCTGCCTCCATGACATGGTAATCAGTCTCCTTTGGTCTCTTTCTGTGGCTTTTAGTCCTGCTGCTCAGTTGTCTGTGTTTCTGTTAAGATTTCTTCTCTATGCAGACTCCAGTCACATCGGATTAAAGCTACCCTGAGTCAACTTGGCCTCACTTGAGTTCACATCCTTAGGACCAGGAGTTTGGATTCAAACATCTTTGTGGTGGACATGATTCAATCTACCATACCCCTGACCAATAAGCTACAGAACTAGAATTTCAACCAAAGTCTGTGTCCAGAATACATACTTTAACAAACACAACCCAGGGAATGATATAATCAAGGAACAAAAGCGTATCTATCTTCCAGATCTTAATTGTCACCACTAAGGGCAACCCAGTAGGATTTGTTTTTACCTGACTTCAGACTCGAATTAGCAGCTCTTCAATTCTGACTGTTATCCACATCGTGCAGAAGTAAATCCAACAATGCAGCATTTATATACACAAATCAAGTCACACCAATCTTTAGACTTATTAGTTCTCAGAAGAAACTAATGAAGAATTACATAAGATAGTTCAGAAGTGGAAAAATTACACATCATACAGATATGAAGTGAAGGAACCTTAGAAACATGAGTGAGTGGTATTGGACATCCATTCTCTGTGTACCTTTTGTCACACAAATGATAGAACAAAGATGTCAACCCAGGTCTCTCCCACTTCAAAGCCAATTCACTTTTGACTGGGCTGTAAGGAAGTTACCTAGTGTAGGTAACTAGGATCTAGGTAACTAGCACAGACACTGTGCTAGGCAATAAGGATGAGAAAGATATTCTGCTTTTAAGGGAATCACAGCCTAGAAAGGGACACAACTATATAAAGAGAAAATGTGCTAAATATGGTAAGTGTTGGTATGGAGGTAAAAATTGCTTGCAAAAGGAGCAGAGAGGAAAAAGTATGTTTGAATGTTAAGGAAATTGGAGAAGTCCTCAGTGAAAAAGTAAAGTTTGAGTTGATTCTTTTAGGAGGAGGACAATTTCCCTCAATAGTTAAAAGCTAGAGAAAATTTCAAGCAGAAATGCTAGCAAGCACCACAGTATGAAGAAAGAACACAAGGTATTATTAGACGTGGAGGTGAGCAGGGTCAAAAATGAACCTGGGCAGGTAAGAACAGGCTAATATTAAGACTTACTAGAAGCAACTGGGTATGTTTCACATTTTATTTTTGCTAGGATTTTTTGTAGACCAATAAAAAATAAAAGGAATACAATCTACAACTGGGAAGCACAATACTCAGATCGTTTAAGAAATAGGAGGGGAGAGAAGACAATTATTTACTACTCAAATGTATGAGAAGCAACTTCTTTAACAACACATCTGCGTTTCCAGTTTTCCAGCTATATTGTTCTTTCTTTTTTCCTCCAGATGTTTGCCTGAAGGAAGCAAATTGCATTCCATTTTCCACTGCAAAGCTGGTTTAGAAAGGACAGTTTGCTAAGAAACTTTTAGTTTAGTTGTTAGCTCTGTAGTAGATGATCCAAACAGAAAAGCCTATTTGCCTTACAATATATCCTGGGGGTTTCCTAAGGAGAATTTCTCTGTTTTTCAACCACTAAACGAACGGGGCAATTACTTTCCTGGGAAACAAAATCTGAAGCACACAGGTTATCAACAAACTGAAGAGAGCTGAAGTGTCAGATTTAGAAGTACAGCTTCAGTGGACAGGCAAGATAAATTTAAATCCTTGCCAACCATGGTGGGTGAATATGCTGGCATCCAAACTGTACTTCCAAGACAAGTCTACCAACTGTTAATGGTTCTCCCACTTGGCTCATTTAAAAGCGTCAGGATCCCATGGGGCACTTTGATCTTAATTTGGAGACTGCATTCCCCACCCTCATACTGCATCCCAGTAAATTAACTCACCCCTCCCCATCCAGTGTCTCTGCCATTTCAGATCTCTAGCATCCCCTCTGACCCCTTTCTTGTCAGAGAAAGGTAAAAGAATGTGCTTCTGGAAAACAATTCAATAAGCACTTGAGGGCTGTGGGGTTTGCTCAGCTGCTCTCAGACATCCCTAAGAAGCAAGCAGTCACATTTTGTGCCCCCTGTGGCCATCGCAGCACAGCTGGGCTCTTTCAGAAATAGCTGTGAAATGTACTGTGAAAAAAAAGAGAAGTGAAACTCTACTTAATGGCAAAGGGGAAGCTTACCAACCAGACAGTGCAGTTCAGCTCGTTGGTCGTTTCATCAATGATCAACAGCATGCCTGCCACCTTTACAGCCAAGGCGCTCACAGCAAAGAACAAATCTGGCCCTAGACTGTTGAAAATGGCTGGTGGCCAAAGATGAAATTCCAGGCAGCTAAATATTCCTCTCAGCGCCTTTGGGCAGGTGTGTGCCCTAATGATGTCCAAGTTCAAAGCTCCCTTTCATCCGCCCCCTTTCCTCCATGCAAAGTCCCTTTTCTGTAAACTGAGCAAATGTTACTTTAACATTAACCTTACTCAAGATATTTAATTTATGCATTTGTTTGCTGGGAATTGAATTTCCTTAAGCAATCTATTAATTCATTCTGATGGCATAATTTCTGAAATTAATTTTTTGGGTAGAAAGGAAATGGCTTTTTTCCATCATTACATTTTTCTACAGGTACCATTGAGTGTTCCATTTAAATCTTGCAATTAGTCTTATCCTTAATAAATGCTGACTTCACAGAGACACATTTATTATTTTCATTGCTTAATGCTATGAAAAGAAATTTTCAGTACAGATTGGTGGTCTACATTTCTCAGACAATTTTGATAGTTGCATAACCAGGCATATAGAGAGGGAGAAATTCCTTACACCTGCTGTGCTCTTTCTTTATTATTTATTATTTTTTCATTATTCCTTTTATATGGAAGTCTCTCGGCAAACCCCTGCCTTTGTTTATTCCTCTAATGTCTACTAACCCTTAGATTTCAGCTTAAAAATAACTTGTTCAAACCTTCTCGGGCCTCCATCCGCTAAGACTGAGATTGAGTTCCCTCCCCTATATTTGCAGTGAAGTCTGGCATTCTCCATCAGAACATTCCCACACTATTGCCTAATTCCATTGCAATTGCCTCTATTCGCTTATGTATATCCCTAACAAAATTACAATATTTTTAATGATGGAGGCCACGGGTTTTTTTTGGTTTTTTTTTACTTTCAAGTTCCCAATTTTAAATGTCTGACAAATTCTTGGTTGACTAAGAAGTATAGAGTGAATAATAGGATGATCACATATTCTATCCCAGCTTATTCAAAACGGCACTGGTGTATGCCTATTTTGCCAGTGAAATCATGAGTAGCTTACTCTTTCACTCTCAAAATTGTCCCAAGTTGGATAATATATTACATGATTATCTTGATGATAAATACATTGGAAAAATATATTCTATATTCAAAGAATCTTGATTTGAATCTGAACTCTAATATATTTTTGTTGTGACCTTGAGCAAGTTATTTCCCTTCTTTAGACCTCAGTTTCATCATCTATAAAACAGGGTTGAAGATTATATCAAAATAGCAGGGTGAAAATTACTTTATTAACAGCCAATTGCTATGTAAATCATAGTTCCCACTCTATTACTATATAAATATATACTATATAGTATATATACTATATATT
>JAQZBX010106836.1:0-10721 GCA_029593785.1 Cabassous unicinctus
AGGGGAGAGGGGAGAGGGGAGAGGGGAGGGAGCCGTTCCCTCTCACGAGCTGGGTGGACACACCAGACGTACTTCTGAGAAGAGCGCAGAGAATGCCACAGTCCTCTCTGGAGGACAGTCCGCCCCAGGCCTCGCTGGGTGCCTGCTGCCCACGGGGCAGCCACACAGCCTGGGACGCGTGGGGGCCAGTGCCCATCAGAGCAGAGCCCAGGGCCAGTCCTGTGTGTGGCTACTTGGTGCGTCCTCATGGCCTCCGGGGTGGGCACTGGCCCCCCAGGTCCTCCTGGGGACCTGCCTCTCCTCCTTCTGGTCTCTCCAAGTGCCCAGGGGTCCAGAGGCCTCAAGGTCACGGGGAAGGTCATGAGCAAGGTTGAGCTGGCCAGTGGGAAGCAGTGGAGGGGCCGGGGGTGCACAGGAGGGGTGGGCTTGCAGCAGGACCCCGGCCTCTGCAGTGCCGGGTGCCCGGCACAGCCACTTCCCGAGGCCTGCTCCCAGGAGAAATAGGAGCCCCAGGCCAGCACCACCCCAACCTCCCCCTAGCACCCCTGCATGGCTCAGTCCTGGAAGGCGCCTCCCCCACGCCTCTCCCGCTGCTTCCTCCCTGGTGGCTCTGCTACTTCCTTTGCCACCTTCCATCGCCTCCGGCTGCACCTCCAGTGCTTGTTCCTGACGCGCTGCAGCTATTGGCCGTGTTTGCTGTGACATTGGCTGACGCCCTCTCCAGCTGAGAAGGCTTCCTGTTCACACGTTTGCTCAGAAGGTTGCACCAATTAGCGTGTGTTAGGGAGCAATGCCAGGGAGCATGGTGGGTAAGGGACTCCAGGGTCCATTCCTCCAAAAGACAGTGAGTGAACTGGCTTAAACAATCAGAAGGATCTTCATGGAAACTCTGGAAAATAGTCAAAGATTGACGGCAATCAGGTGGACGTTTAATGGAGAAAAAAGTGGCTGAATCTCAGTAGCTGAGCTTGTGTCCTTCTTACCAACCCTTGCCCACCTCACCCCCAGCCCATCAGCAGTCCTGAAGAGGGCAACTGCGTTCCCAGGGTGGGCTCCTGGTGCCGGAGAGAGCAGAGTGGGCCTTCTCATAGAATTGTTGTTGGTTGTTTTGGCATGTCTGGTGGCTCCCTGGAGGATTGGCAGAAGGACTTGTCTTTATTTTGCCTGACATAGAACTCTCCTGGGGGGACAAATGCAGCTGTTGGGGGGCAGGAATTGTTGAAAATGTAAAGGCAATGGAATCAGCCAGTGATTCCTGGGACAAGGGGTAATAGTTTGAGCAAACATTAGGCTCACCAAAACCTTGGGAGGAACACCAGGGAATACATGCTTTAGGGAACATGGACTTTGGGACGCTCCCACATACTCCTGGGAATCTACAGGACAGGTGCTGCCCACAAAAGCTATCCACAAGGAAGCCCATCACGGGGCTTAGCAGACAAAGGCTTTAGTTCAGCTTTTTCAAATATGCTGGTCCTTGTCGGGTTCTCAGAGGAGGACCAGCAGACAGGAGGTACATCTCCATAGGGGCACAGGGAGCATATACATATAGTTTTATATGCTGATAAATATATATGTAAACATTAAGAGGTTTATTATAGGAATTAGCTCACATGACCATGCAGACAGGCTCATTGAAAGATTAAGATCTAGTCATAGGATCATGGAATGCTCCCACTCCCCCTGTATAAAAACGGGGTTACAGCTGAAAATAACTGCAAGGCAAACCCCTTTTTAAGGAGTCCCTAAGGAAACCTAAAGACAATAGGAGAGATAAAAACAAAGACAGCAGAGGAAACTTTAGTCTCTGGCACTCACAGCCACAGCAGTAAATAAGACCCAAGTCCTACCAGAGAAACAGAAACCTCACAGTAAAGGCCCATTTACCTCAGCTCCTTTCACATGATACATCATTGTCCAGCTTTCAACAAAAAATTTCCAAGACACACACACACACAGACACACACACACGGGGTCTGTAGAGACAACGCATGCATCAGAGCCACACTGAGATCTGCAGAGAGAAGACAATTATCAGACCAGGAATTTAAAATAACTATGATTAATATGCTAAGGGTTCCAGTGGAAAAAGTGGACAACACGCAAGAACAGATGTGTAACGAAAGCAAACAGATGAAATCGCTAAGAAAGGATAAAAAATAAATTCTAGAATTAAAAATCACGTAACATTTATGAAGGATGCTTTTGATGGGCTCATTGGTAGTCTGGACATGGCAATGGAAGAATTGGTGAGCTTGAAGGTATGTCAGCAGAAACTTCCAAACTGGGAGGCAAAGAAAAAAAAAAGTGGAGCAGAATATCCAGGAACTGAGGGACAATTACAAGAGCTGTAACATACACGTAATGGGATTACCAGAAGGAGAAGAGAGAAAGGTATCCAAGATGAATACTTAACATAATGACAGAAATTTTCAAAATTATTGACTCCAAACTACAGATCCAGAAAGTTCAGAGAACAAGCAGGATAAATACCAAATAATCTACACTTTCCATGATATAGTAAAACTGCAGAAAACCAAAGACAATATCTTGAAAGAAGCGAGAGGGAAAAAAACACCTTATGGAGGAACAGGGATAGAAATTAGATCACTCTTGTCACAAACCATGCAAGCAAGAATGGAGTGAAATAAGGTTTTGAAAGTAAAAGCCACCAACCTAGAATTCTGTATCCAGTGAAATTATCATTCAGAAGTGAAGGAAAGGGAAGCGGATGTGGCTCAAGAACTTGGGCACCCGCCTACCACATGGGAGGTCCTGGGTTCAGGTCCAGTGCCTGCTAAAGAAGTCGAGCAAGTGCCGCCTCCCATTGCAATGAGCTAGACTCTGCCCCAATATGCTATGTATGGGCATGGATTGTTTTTCATTTGTCCTGTTTGGGATATATTTTGCTTTCTCATTCTGTAGATGTTTTTAACATTTTCATCAGTTCTGGGAAATTTACACATTTTCACCTTAAATCATATCTCTTCTCCATTCACCCTATTATCTCCTCCAGAGTCTCTGATTTAAATGTTTTAGAACTTCTCATTTTATCTTCCGTATCTCTTAATACCTCTTTGAAAATTTCTGTCTCCTTGTCTCCTTGTGCTGCATTCTGGGTATTCAGCTATAACTTCCCATTCACTAATTCTTTTTCCAGCTATGTCTAATTAGCTATTTAAGCCACTGACTCAGGTTTTGTCATTTCCTAACATTTTTCTTTTCCCAATATATCTATTAATTTCTAATTGTCCCTTGTTGATTGGTGACTTTTATTGCACCTGTTAAGCATTCTGCATCTGTCAACTTCATTGTGACTTTTGGGTGTATAAATCTGTTGTTTTATATTTCTGTTGACTTTCAGTCAATTTCAGTGACTTATTTTCTTGTTTATTTGGTGGGTTTTTGTTGTTGTTGTTGTTGTTTTGTTTTTGCACTGATTGCTTGACTTTAATTAGTGGGATACCTGGGGCCTAGATTGGAGATTGGAAAGAATTTGCTTCTGCTCTTCCCTACAGTAAGGGGTTCCGCTGACCTGGGGCCAGTTCAGTCTCCTTGTGGGTCCAGGCACTCCTTCCCACCTTCAGCTACAGGCTTCAAGGAGCCCTGCCCTTCCCAGCTGCTCACTAGCTCTCTCTCTTTGGCCTGATGCTGGGTCCTCAGTGCTCCAGCCCAGCTCAATGTTTTTGTTTGCTTGATTTTGGAAGTTGGGGAAGGACAACCTTGTATACAAAGGGCAGAGTCTCTGGCAGTGTGTCCATGCAGAGGTTAGGATTCAGGTTTTCCCTGTGTGTGGAGGCTGTCCCTGGGATGCCTCGCAGCTAGGACACTCAAGGCAGGGCTTGGTTTCTGTCTCAACATCACTGTTCCAATCTTAGTGGAGTTGAGGAGGGAGTGGAGTTAGCTGTGAGTGTTCAGCCCAGTGTGTTAGCTGAGAAGTTCCTTCCCTGTCACTTCTCAATGTTCCACCCCTGTCTTCTTCCCCCAGTGCCACTGGCCCCTCTGCCACAGCCCTGCCCCTGCTTGTTTCTGGTCAAGTGGACCTTTCTCCATAACCATCCTCCTCCTACTGCAGTTGACACCATCAGTCACTTTTTCCTGCCCCTCCTTGGAATGCCAGCTTCTGGGATACCAGTCACCCATTGCACCCAGCCCAGAAGCCACCTCTAACCCAACTGTGTTTATTTCTGGCCTATATACGAGGCACACAGGATAGGTGATGGTGACCATCCTGTGAAGGACAGGTGCACATCCACCCTGGGGTTGCTCAGAATAAGAGAAGGCCACAGACATGAGGCCCATCCCCACTCGGCAGCCTCACCCTCCCTGGGCTGACCCAGCCAGGGCCAAGACATCCCTGAACTTAGTGCTATGACACTAGGGCAAGGTCAACTACCTACACATAGGGTCAACACGTCTCACTGAACCTATGGTCAACTACTTACACATTGGGTCAACATGTCACGTCCAGCATACGGTCATTTTCTTATACACAGGGTCAACACTTTGTGTTGACTGTATGGTCAACTACTTACACAGGGTCAACATGTATTGAACCTACGGGCATCTTCTCACACATAGGGTCAACGCTTAGCATTGAATGTACGGGCATCTGCTTAAACGCAGGGTCAACATGTCGCATTGAGCATACGGTCATCTTTATACATAGGGCCAGCACGTCATGTTGAGTGTACGTGTCTGTGCTGCCTTTTCAGCAGAACGAGCCCACACTCTGCACTTCCTCCCACTTCCCTGGCACCTTTGGGACTTGACTCTCCCCCTTCTTTTGCCTGGACCATTGCAGTGGCCCCTCTCTGTTCTCCCTTTCCTGCCTCTGGCCCCCATGTTCTCGCCTCAAACTAGCAGCCAGAGGATGCTTCAGAACGCACACTGACCTGTCGTTTCCCTGCCCAAAGCCCCCCAGTGCCTCCGCGCCTCTCCAGGAGCACAGTGCTCCTGGCACCTGTGCCTTACCCAGTGGCTGCCACCCTCCCTCAGTGCTGGCCACAGGCCTCTTGTTCTCTGGCCACTGCCCTGCCTGGGACACTCACCACCCAGATCTCCACGCAGCTTCCTCCTCACCCCTTCAGACCCCAGAGGGAGCCCCTGACCACTCCTTGAAGTAGCTCCACTGCCCGCCGGCTCTTCTCCAGAGCCCATCAGCACCCAACTTACTTCCTCATCTCTGCCCCCAAAGCTCAAGGCCTTGACATTTCCTTGCTTATACACATCGCAGGCCTCTGTGCTCTCTGGGGGCACCATTCTTAGTGTGTGGGCACCAGGCTGCTTCTGCCAAGGCACCCCCATACTGGTGAGAGGGTGCAGGAGCTCCGCACACCAGAGGGGCCACACATTCCCCGCCCACCCCCATTGGCGGCACTGGTCACACGGCACTGCCCACCGCCAAGTGCCAGGAAGGCAAGGGAAGCAGGTGTGGTGTCCACACAGGGCTCTTGGTCCAGTCTTTCTGCATTCTTCCTGGGGTTTAGATGTTTTGTGCATAGCGCGTCTTTTCTGAATCAGTCCGGCAGTCCTAGTCATTTGGCTGGAGAATGCCGCTGGGTTCAACGCTAATCTCCTTCTCTGCGGTGCACCTTCGAGTTGGAGCTCCTGGCCTGGTCACCAGAGTCCACGTTTCCTTATTCCCTCTACCCCATGCCCGATGTCCGTAGGCTCGTGGGTCCCATCTGGGGTCTGCTGCTCCCTCTATTTTGGGGCACAGTGGGTGTGGCTGGTGAGTCCGTGTTGCCTGGACTTTGCTCTGGGGCTCTTTGAATTATGAGCTGACCATGTTGTCTTCAAGGAGGACTGACCCTCATCTTTTTCAGGCTCCTCCGGCCACTGCCAGCCAGGAGCCTTTAAGCAAGACTTACCTGGGATTTTTCAGGTCTCCACCTTACACTCGGACCTCATGCGGTGTGAGTGTGGGCTTATACTTAGGACTTTTCAGGGTGAGGGTGTTTTCCTGCTCTATGCAGAGCCAAGTGCCAGGCAGGACCATGCCTGCAGGGCCAGTGGTTTTCTAGCTCATCCTGGGAGGCCACCCTGAGGGTCCAGCTTCCCTCACAGAAATGGTCTCCAGGCTCTGCTGCCCACGGGTGGGCTCCAGCTCCTGCACTCCCGGCTCACCTTCCCACCACATCATCAGGCAGCTCACGGGCTGCCTAGAGGTCTCAGGTGCGCCGTATCAGGACTCCTGCAACATACAACTTATGGCTGAGCCAGCCATTCACGGAACAAGTTCCTGCCTCCTGGGAACAAAGCAAAGCACTGAAAATGCCGTGCCCACTGTGCCGGCTGCCCTGCGTGTGTCCTGCCCACAGGAGCCACCTCCCAAGCATCCACCAGGCAGCACGGCCCCACCGCCCAGGACCCCTGCCCACTCTCGCTACTGGGGCTGGGTGGTCCTGCATGGCCCTTGCTGACCAGCCCAGCCGAGGCCTGGGCCTGCTCTTCTGAGGTCACAGGTGCCCCACCCTCATCGGGGCATGCCGTGTGTGAGGGGCCTCTGCGTGACACCTGAGTGGATGTGCCCTAAGTCATGGAGGACATCCTGCTAAGGCTCCACAGACAGGGGTCTCTTCTCTGCAAACACGGCCAGCCCGAGGGCCCCAGGGCCCCCTATCAGCATGTGCCCAAGGCTTCCACAGACATGCTCCCCTCCCCAACTGGGAGAGAAATGGATGGGGGAGTCAGGGAGAAGAGGAGGAGAAGCAGTGAGGCCCCTGGGAGGGGCCTGGGGGGCAGGTGCACACAGGGCCTCCACCAGGGCCCCCTGAACCCCACACTCCTGAGGGCGGCTGGGGGCTGAGGACAAGCCGAACCTCCCACCAGCACAGTGATGGAAGCAGGTGGACAGCCCACTGGAGGGGCCTACAGAGGAGGGGGGCAGGGGAGGCTAGGAACTGTTTGAAGAAATAAGACAAAACAGAGTTTCTATGGCTAAGAGATTTAAAAAGGAGGCAGAGGTCGCCCTGGGCATTGCTCTCAGGCAGGTCTCAGCAGGTATCACAAGCTCCACGGTCTGCAAAGCCTCAAGGACATCGGGACACCAGAACCAAACCACAGGCTAACCGGAGGTCAGAGTACGCCAAATAGCCACCAGCCACAATTCTCCTTTTCTTTAAAAACAAAAAAACGAAACACCCACCTGCCTGGAATGCCAAGACCAGACATCATTTGGGTGGCTACCTGAACCTGTGCTCCCCGTACTGCAATCCTAAGACCCCAGAGAAATGCTTTGCGGCCTTGCAGCTTACTTTATCTCTAGGTTGACAGAAGGATGGGTGGGGAAAACGCTTTCCTGCGCTTTGCTGCAAGGAGAGCAAAGAAATAGGCCGGGGACCAGCAGATTTGCTGGCAGGAGCCGCCCAGCTGGGAACCAATCGCTGGCGCCACGTGGGGGGAGGGTTTGAAGTGACGTCCTTGAAAGGGCGAGGCACGTGGGCTCTGCGCAAACTGATTCCACCTGAGCAAAGGGGCAGCAGGTGGGCGCGCGCAGGTGCCCTGTCTGACCTCAGATTCCCCAGGGCGGGAGGAGGCTGGGTCTACAGCCAGGCGCAGAGCTGAGCACAGCACCTGCGGAGCCGGAGGCCGGGAGCACGGGAGGCTGCCGATGCGATCCGAGGCGGACTGGAGCGAAGCGCAGGGAGGCTCGTGGACGCGGCCGGGGCGGGCAGGAAGCGCCAGCCCTGAACGTGCCCTCGGCATCCACCGACGGCCCACGGGGAGGGCCGAGCGGGAACCGAGGCTCAGGAGCCCCGAGCAGAGAAGAGCCCTGGGTGGGTGGCAGCGCAGCTCGGGGCCGGGAGTGCCCGCCCGCTCTCGCCCCCGCCGAGGCCCCCCGCACACGTGCGGCTTCCTCGTTATTCCTACGCGGTCGCCACGCGCTGGACTTTGGGATGCGTCTGAGTGCCAACTGGGCGCTCTTCCGATGCCTCTACGCTCCCTCCAGACCCTTGCGAAATCCAAGTGCCTCCCCCACGGCCCGGGACACAGCTCCCCTCTGGGGAGCTCAGAGAGCAGGTGAACTCCCTTTGACACGCCGGGACACCTCCACGCAGCGTCCCCTCGGCCCAGGGTGCCTGTACACCCAGCCTCCCCGCAACCCAGCATTCTCTGCTCTCCCAGAGGGACCGGTGTCCCCCATGTACACCCAGTGTCCCTCCCCCCACGCGTGAGTCCCCTATGCCCTGTGCCCCACATGCCCAGTGGGTCTCATTGCCCAGTGCCCCCTTGCATGTCCTTCGTCAAAGGCGAGACGTGCGGCCGCCGATGTTGGTGAGGGAGCAGGGGGGCCTTTATTTGGTACAGAGAGACGATGGCCCTGAAACGCCAAGGCTTCCCAACCGGCCCCTTGTTGCGCGGCACGGCGGCACCTCCCTGGCTGCGGCAGCAGGGCCACCTCGGAGGCCCGTGCTAGGCGGGGCGGAGAGCCGACAGCGCCCACGGCCTGCGTCCAGAGGCTTCTGCGCGCAGGGCTGCCCGGGCCCGAGGGTCTTTCTCCGGGCGGTGGGCCTGCCAGTCTCCTGCAGTGCGTGTGGGCACCGGGGTGGAGCCACTGAAGACCACCTCCGGAACGGCCTCGGCGTATACTGCAGCGCCATTCAGACTGGAGATGAGTGGGGGCCCACGCAGGACCGCGGGGTCTGAAGCAGAGGGCGGAGGGCTCCACTAAGGGCCCCTGCGGGGTTGGACCGTGCGCTCCGCAGCCTCCCGCGGACTGGAGAGGGCGCTGCAGTGCTTCTGTGCCGAAGCGTGGGCCCAGGCCGCGCCCCACCTCTGGCCCTCCCTGGGGGTCGCGCAGGTTGAGCCAGTGCGCAGTAAGAAAACTACCTCGTGCCGCGGCCACGGCCCGCGGAGGCGTGCGTAGGAGCCCCTGTGACCCCGGAGCCGGGCTCTGGCCTTAGACGCAATTGTCAGGGACACACTCCGCGTCTTCTTGGAGCTCGGGGCAGGGGGTCCCATCGTTGGCGGGCTGCACGAGCACGTAGCGGGTCCTGCGCTTGACTCCCAGCTTCCCGCACGGGCCCCCGCACAGCCCCCAGGACGACCACAGGGAGACCTCGCAGTCCAGCGGCGTTTCTAGCACTGCGTCAAACACAAAAGAGAACGAAACGTGAAAAGGAAGCAGTAGGGACCCCCACCCCAACAGTGTATTCCTCATAGAAGGCTTAAAAGTGAAGCTGCCACCCCTGCGAGCTTTTGCGAGCAGTCCCGCGAGCCGGGGCAGCCCTCCCAGCAGGGCCCAGGCTGGCCGCTGTCAGCTGTGTCCAGTGTCCTCTGACCGTGCCCAGACCTGACAAAGTATTCGCTCTGGTCACCGACGAATTTCCAGGGGCGCACTGTCAATCCCTCTGGGCACACACACTTTCCATGTAGTTGCTGCTTGTGTTTTTCTATTGCCCATCAGTTTCCGTTGTGTCTTAAGTTAAAAAAAATTATCAGTTTTGTGTTCTGGTTAAATCATCTTGTAATTTTCATTTCTTCCAAAAATAAAGGCGAAGATGCCCATGATGCAGAGCCTGAGGCCCAGGCAAGCCCACGGACCCTGGAATTCGGTTTCTGCCTCTCCCTTCCTGAGGGAAGGTTCTCCCCTGGCGCCAGCTCCACCTCAGCGGCGGTGTCTCTGGTTAGTGGGCTGGAGCCCCCCCTCATATCTTGCTGGCGCCCCATTACCAGCTCTGTGACCTCCAGAAATAAGTCAGGGGTGTGTGGGGAATTCAGGAAGGAAGAGACAAAGTGCGGAAAGAGGGGTCAGTGGGAGTCGTGGGGACAGGGCCTGGAGTGCTCTAGCAGCGACTCCCCAAACGGTGCCTGCAGGCCTCAGCCCTCTCCCCAGTGAACCGTGAGTAGCAAGAAGCAGCGCCTGGAACTGTGGCTGAGAGGGAGGGCTTGCTTTGCCACGCCCAGCGCCTCGGTGTCCTGAATGCGACATCGGTCCAGCCTAGCGCCCACCTCCTGGGCGCAGTTACGGGGTTCAGTGGGCTAGAGCGTGGCCAGTGCTTGGACGGGGCCTGGTACTCAGCGAGGCCTGTTAGATTGCTGGGGACGGGCCGGAAGGAGGTGCACCAAGTGCACCCCAGGGTGCGCCCCAGGGTTCGCCTGTGCTCCCGAAGCGCCCACCGCGCGGGCCTGGCCAGGTCCTGCCTCTGTGCTCAGGGAGCTTGACGTAGGGGAGAAACGCTAGCCAGGACTCGCTCTGTCTCCCCCCACGACGATGGCGGGGGCCATAGGAGGCTGTGAGACATGATGGCTGCCAGGACACTGCAGCTGGGAGGCAGGAGGCGGCGTGAGAAGCAGTGGCCCCACCAGGCCTGAAGGGAGGGGGGCTGGAGTCAGCAGGGCTGGCTGGCAGGGCGAGGCTCCAGACGTGTCTGAAGAGGGCACTGAGGCACTGCCTTTGCTCTCCTCCCAAGTCTTTGGATGTTGGGTAGAGAAGGGACAACTGGATCCTGTGCAGACATGGGTGGATTCGCAGAACACAGATGAGGCAGGGTCGCTTCCCCGCTGGGCAAAGGCTCCCCATGGAGAGGCGCGGGGCCGTCCTGGCCTGCTCGGGCTCCTTCCACCCATCCTGCCTGGCACACACCCCACCACCACCACCATGGGCGTACTGCGCTGCCCCGTCTGCCTCCTGCCAGCCCTTCCTCCTGGAACACAGCTGCAGTGAGCAAGCTCCTCGGGCCCCACCTCTCTCTCTCCTGCCACACACCCCCCCC
>JAQZBX010106837.1:0-10712 GCA_029593785.1 Cabassous unicinctus
CATTATGGTTTATACTTTGCACTGCACAATTTTATAGGTTTTGACAAAATGTATAATGGTCTGTATCCATCATTTCAATATTATGCAGAACAATTCCAATGTCCTAAAAAAGCTCCATGTTACAACTATTCTTCCCTCTCTGTCCCCTCAGAACCTCTGGTGGCCACTGCCTTTATATCAATGATACAAGTTATTCCATTACTAGAATAATAATAAGTCTACTTTAGCCCATAGTTGCATTCCCCCTTTATTTTTATTCCTTCCTCAATCTTGAGGATTTGGGGATGGTGATGCCCACTCTGCTTCCAATTGAGAGGGAGCTTAGATCCCATGGGCCAGATGTATGAAACTCTCTTGCTTGCAGTTGTAGATACTCTAGGTTTTTTTGATGGGCATTGCCCATCATCATCCTTTTGTTGTCCTGGGTGAGTATAATAAACTGGAGAGTAGGTGTTGGCTGCAACTCTGCTGAGATTCAGGGCTCAACTGGCATATGAACAGCTGGAAGATTTAAGTCTCTGGGCATATATTTAATGGGTATAATGCTAATCATAGGTTCAAATTAAAGGGGCAGAAGAACCATGTGTAGGAGAATTATAAATGAGTCTGACAGGTTGGGGAGATACATTATCATTTATTCCAAGGTAAGGTCTATCAATGGGGTACCAATTTCCTGGGGTTGTCTGCCTTACCTATAGTGTCTAGATGGCTCTAGAGCCCTCAGAAGCACCCTTGCCACCTTTACTGTGGCAGTCAGTGGGAACCTCCTGAGACATGTATAAGCAAAATCTTTGGAACAACCTCCTGACTCACTTTGAAATCTCTTAGCCATAAAAACTCATTTGTAACTAACATTTCCCCTTTTGGTCAAGTTCTTTTTCCAAATGCATCACTAGTTGGCACTTGGTAATAATCCCTCAGTGCCAGGGAGGCTCATGCCTGGGAGTCATGTCCCACACCGGTAGGAAGGTACAAGATTATATGCTGAGTTTGGCTTAGAGAGAGGCCACATTTGAGTAACAAGGAGGTTTTCAGGAGGTAACTCTTAGGTGATATATATTTTACAGGCTAAGTTTCCATTTCACAAGAACAAGGTTCATAAATACAAGCATAGTGTATTGGTCTGCCCTCCTTTGCTAGGCACTGCCATGTACTCTAGAGATTCTTGACACTCTATTAGCAAATGTAGCAGGAATCCCCAGGATGGGAATTCAATAT
This sequence comes from Cabassous unicinctus, assembly GCA_029593785.1. Taxonomy (NCBI): domain Eukaryota; kingdom Metazoa; phylum Chordata; class Mammalia; order Cingulata; family Chlamyphoridae; genus Cabassous; species Cabassous unicinctus. The sequence goes on from JAQZBX010106837.1 coordinate 1,219, forward strand.
TCTTTTTGGTTATTGTGTGGTTCCATACTTCATCTTGAGTAAAGATCTTTAGCGTGAAATAAGGAAGAACATTGTCTTAGTTTGGTAGGGCTACCATAACAAAGTACCACAACCAAATGACTTAAAACAACAGATATTTATTATCTCACAGTTCTGGAGGCTGGAAGTCTGAAATCAACATGAAAGTGTCAGAAGGTATGAGCTCCCTCTTAAGGCTGTAGGGGAGAACTTGTTCCATGCCTCTCTCCTAGCTTTTGGCAATGGTAATCCTTGGAATTTCTTGGTTTGTAGATGGATCACTTTGCCTTCCCCCTCTTCACATGGCCATCTCCCTTATGTCTTCATCTTCCCTTGAATCGTCTGTCTGTGTCCAACTTTCCCTTTCTTATAAGGACACCAGTCGTATTGGATTTAGGGCCCACACTAATCCAGTTTAGCCTCATCTCAATTAATCACATCTTCAAAGACCCTATTTCTAAATAAGGTTGTATTCACAAGACAGGGATTAAGACTTGAACCTGTCTTTTGGGGGGTTCCCAATTCAATATAAGAGATATGAAGTAGAAAATGTGAAAGTAAGAAATTATTAGATTCACCCATCCATGTTGTGGGCAAGTGGGGAGAGAGGCAAGCTAGAGGCAAGGGATATTGAATCTGTCCTCTAGATATTAAGATTTTGGTCAACAGGGCCACGAGCATTTAAGGGATAGTTCTTCAAGTGCTACTGTCGGCTTGGTAATATGTTTCATTGGTCTATTTACTTTCCTTTGTTTCCATTCCATACTTGCAAAGCATCTTTTGGAGCCCCACTCAGATTAATTGAGCCCTATACATGCCAGGCATGGTGCTAAGGATTGGGGAAATAATAGTGTAAATGATAAGCAGAATCCCTGCCCTCAATGTGTTAAATCTGTAGCATCTCATCTAGAAAACCTGCTAGCCTTTCTTAAACATCCTCTTTTTAAGAAAATAATTTGAATTCTTGTTAGCTTTTCAGGACTAAAAAAAAAAAAGACTATCTCTGTCCTTAGAAAAAGTCCCACAATCTATTAGAGCTATTTTTAAATGGAATACTTTTACTCATAACCAAAGTGAGTATTTGGTTGTTTGAGTGGGGTAGGAAATGCTAATTTTATGACAAGAGCAGAAAGTAGATGAAAGTGAGTGCCAGTCACTGGACTAGAAAAATATAAAAGGAGGAGTTATTTGGAGAAAGAAAACTACTTCAAGTTTTCACACTTGGACATGGAAATATATAGTAACAGGTAACAAGATATATAGGTCTAGACTTTCCTTAGGAGAGAGATTTAGGCAGAAGACCAAGATGTGGGAGTCACATTCTAATAGATGTCCACTGAAGTCATGGGATAGGATGATATCACCTAGGAAGAGTATACAGAATGTGAAGATCACAGGGCTATCATTAACTGCTTAACCCAAGGTGAACAGTCATAGATCTCACATTCCTTTTCCTACAAACCTGATAGACAACTAGTCAGTACTTACATATATTGCCTCCCCTCTTCCCATGTTCTCCTCCACCTTAGGTTGAATAATTTTGATAAAGATCAAGAGATCACCAATGTTCTATTTATTGCCACTTCTATTGATTATGCTGTTCATCTTTTTAGGATTAAAACCAAGTATTCCTTCTTGGTTTCACCCAAACTACAACCCCCTAGTAATTGTTTATTTATCCTTAAAGTGAATATTTACTGAGGGGCCTACTAGATGCCTAGCACTGTTCTAGAATTAGAAATACAGTAGAGAACAGAGATGAAGTATCTGCCCTAGGGGAGCTTACATTCTCCTAATTTTATGGTCTCTCCTCCATTTAGCCTCTGGCTTTGCTTCTTCAACTAAATGTAGATATAACTACATAGATCTTTCATCCATTTTGATTCTAACAATTCCAATTGCCCAATCAATTATCGCTACATATTCCCAAATCCGTCTTTAGCCTTTACTTTGTTTCAAAAATCTCTGGTCCAAAACCAATCAAGAGCAATTAGTTCTGTGTAGCATTTCATTGTTTACAAAACAAAGGAATATTATGAATATTACCATACGTATTTTAGAGATTAAGAAGCTGAGGCCTAAAGAAGTGTAGTAACTTCCTTAAGGTAACACATATGTTAAGTGGAAGAGCCAAGTTAATAATCATAAGTTTTCTGGCTCCAAGTGCAGGTTTTGTGTCAATATTCTACAGTAATTGGATAGCCCAAAAGAGTATCAAACTTGTGATATCTCAGCAGAGTGTATTAACTCAAGCCTTTGGAAAATTTCTCCTACAAATATGAGTGATTTTCATACTTTTTCCCTCACACTACACCAAAACAAACATAAAATTTAAATGTTCTACAGTCCCACATTTGCTTCCTCCTTCTGACTCCACTGACATTACTCTAATTAATACCCTCATTATCTCACCTAATGCCCCCTGCTCACACATACAAACCATCAATGCCATCTCTGTCCTCCTTTATGTAACAAGCACACAAACTGTCACTGCTCTCCTAGGTTCCCCTACATACACATCTCCATATCTTTTCCCAAGTTGGTCTTTCTAGCATAACTCATTCATTCAAGAAAGATTTATTGAGCTGATACTATATGTCAAGCCTGTACGCTAGAGGCTAGAGCTTGGATTCTAGTATTAGTCATCACTGAAGTTTATTGAATGTTTACTCTATGTTGACAGTAATGTTATCCCACTTAATCTTCCCTCAAAACCTGAGTTAGATAGTATCAGTAGCATTTTTCCACTCCTAAGATAAGGAAACTGAGATTTAGAGAACATATAGACCTGGACCATGATCAGAAGATAGAAATTTGAATGCATTCTGTTCTCACCCTTAATCCTATGCTATACAATTTGTATCTAATACTCCTCCTATAAACTGTCTATTGGAGTTTTGTCCTTCATTTAAGATAGAGCTCAAATCTCGATTTCTCCAAAAATCATTTCTGACTCAAAACTAAATTCATCTTATCCCTCCAATAGTCCCATAACACTTAAAATTTTCCCTTATCATAAGCTGCCCCTTTATTAATATTTGTTATGTCTATGTGCTATATCCCCCATGCATAAATTATAAGGTGATAAAGGAAAATAACTATGATTTGTTTATATTTATATTAGAGCAACAAGTTGAAGAAAATGCATATAATAGGGGTTTAAATAGATGAGATGATTTTTAATTGAGAGCAGCTTCCTAAAAGCTGCTTTCTTACAAGATGCTAAATGAGGAAACCTATGTGTGTGTGTGTGTGTGTGTGTATACACACACACACACACACACATATATATAATGTGATCATCATGAACAGATTGCAAGAGACATCCCTACATGATTGGGTAGGGAAATATCTCACAGTATAATTAAATCCAATCATTTCAAAATGTGTTATTAAAATAGCAAGTGTGGGATATTTCTTAAAAGGAGATATTATTTGGAGGAAAATACTATCCTTAAATAAAAAGCAGAGATTGTTGTGATATCATACCAGGAAGGAAAAAAATGATTTTACCATCTCATGATGCCATACCATAACTGTTATGGTGTGAATTAGTGTTTCATCAATATTTCCATATGATTATAAAGAGTCAAGATTGGACAACTTTTAAAATATTTGAATCTTATCCTATTCCTTGGTCTTTATATAATCTCTTTAAATCTAAAATTCTTCAGAGTTGGTTAATAGCATTAGCCTCAGGTTCCCAAAAGGCAGGAAAACACAGCAGGTACATTTCAGAGTCTTGTCCAAGCACAAATGAAGATTTCAAGTCCACAGCAAAGCCTTTCGGTTGTTTTCCTTAAATCTGTATAAGTTATGAAAAAAACTATACTCACTTTATGTGAATACTGTCAACACTCTGTAACCTAAATATAAGTGTAATTTGTATACAGGCAACATACAATTAACTTCTGAACCTTTTTCTCCACACTTTATAATCCCCTTGTTTGCATAAGCACGGCCTAATAATTAAAGTTCAGGATGGCCAGGAACTGATTTAGTAAGTTTCCCTTTCATGTTACGTTGTTAAGCATTAAGGATTTTGTTAAATTAATGATGTTAAATCAAACAAAAATACAGCCTTAGAAGATTGTAGTATATTTACTGACACAGAGTGATGCTCATCATATTATTGCTTAATAAAAACACAGTAATGTACATGTGATCTCAAATATTATATCTATTTATTAATGGATAGACAACTATGCTCGTGTGGATCCATATGGAGACAGAATATTAAAAACTAAATTTTTTTCAGTAATTATCTCTGAAGAGTAGTAGTCTAAGTTAGTTATAGCCCTTTGCACTTGACTGTGTTCTCATACTTCTAAAATAAACATGTATTTCTGCTGTAAAGTCTTTTAAAAAATCAGTTCAAATATTGCTTATTTTAAAAACCATGTGGGAAAACTGCTTACTTTGTACTTTGTAAACAAATTTCAAATAATTTTTTAAAAAGACACCTTTATTAGTTCCAAAGTACAGCAGTGAAACACAAGTAAAAGTATATTCTTTGCCTTATGCCAAAATTTCATAAAACCCTGGTACTCTGTAACCTTGTAATTTTATAGCAGACAAACCTCACAGACATCTTTTGAGAGAAGCTGGTGAATGCAGTAGTGTAACATTACACTTTAAAGTTAGCCAATGACATTCAAATAGTGCCCTAGTGATAAGTGAATATGATTTCATCCATCTGTGTCAAAAGAATAATGATTTGGGCTAAAATAAAGCTGCATAACTCTTTAATAAATATAATTACAACAAAACCAACTATTCTCTAATTTTAAATTCTGTATATAATGTCCATCTGAGTCAAGTATTTTTTCAGACAGTTCCCGTTCTGCCCACTAAAGTATTCAAGTTCCACTCAGGACTAGCTAATGTGATTTTTATAGTGACAGGCTTTAAATATTCATGATAAAAGAACAGAAGTCTCCAAGCCATTGCAGAATAAAGAAGTACTGGGAGAAATGAAGACAACAGGAGGGATTTAAGAAATACATCTCTTTGATATCACGGCACATTTCAGCCATGACACAGGAAACCATTCTCTTATTTTTACTCTCTACTTTTAAAAAAAATTTTTTAACATTATTTTTATTTCTTTGATGTTTAAGGGCCCTGAGACGTACATGACCTTACCTGCAAAATGGATATGTTTTCCCCAATAATTGCTTACCCTAAATATAAAAATTATCTGAGAAGAAAAATAAATTATCAAAGATTATGTATTCAATTTAGAAGAACTAAATCCAGTATATTTTACATGCCTATCAGCATGAAAACCAAACTAAAGATTTTGAAAGACATCCTAAAGTTCTAAAGGATATATTTCCCATCAATATGTGACCTAACGTCCAAATCTGCCCAGAAATATTACAGAATTTCAACGAGCAAGGCATTTGGTAACACAGAGGGGAAAAAAAAAAACGGGTGAAAATTAAACATGGAAGCATTTGAGATCTGGAAGCTTTCATGTGGATGAACTTGGATTTGCCAGTGCTCAATAATTCAATTTTTATTTAATTTTTTTTTTCAGATTTATTTATTTATTCCCACCCCCACCCCCACCCCGCACTTGTGCTCGCTGTGTCCATTTGCTTTGAGTTTTTCTGTGCCTGCTTGTCTTCCTTTTTGTTGGGTCATCTTGCTGCGCCAGTTCATCGTACCGTGCAGGCCGGCTTGCCTTCACCAGGAGGCCCTGGGAATCAAACCCGGGGTCTCCCATATGGTAAATGGGAGCCCAACCAATTGAGCCACAGCCACTTCCCAATAATTCAATTTTTAATGCCTTGATTATACAATAGCCCCAAATCATTTGAGAATTTACCAAGAAAACAATATGGGGTGAGGAATCCAGCAATTCTGAACTAGACTGAATACATATTCCTATTATACTCCAGCTCAAATAACTCGACCAGGTTTTTATCTCTGGTCTTGGACACTGGGCCATTCAACAGGACTAGTAACTGACTACAACTGATTGAATCAGTGACAATGCAAATGTCAAATGTAAAAAGCCCACCTAGAGATAAATGCAGCTTCTGGAGAATTAGACCTATGACTAAGTAAGGGAACGTGCTATTGCTGTGTTGAGGATGAATTCTAAACAACAAAGAGTTTCACAAAATGAGGTCACTGGTTCTGAAGACACAGCCTTGGCCTACCATGCTGCAGTCTTTTCCCCAGCTCTGTTCACTATTCCTATCTCTGCAGAGTCAGAGTCTTCTTTCCCTAAACATAGGGCTAAACATATCATCTCAACACGGCTGCCATCTCTTTAACTTTCAGGATAAGAGAAGTAAAGAAGCAGAGAGTAGGGAGTAAATTAGCAAGAAAAAAAATCCATTATTTCTAACTATATGCATTTTTTCATGCATATAGTCTCTGAAATCAAAGTACATCATTTTGCAATCACTATCGGCAAGGGATCGCAAACAAGCATAATTTTTCATATTGTTATCACTTTGAGTTATGTGCACTATTGATACAAGAAGTGCAATTATCATTTAAAATGTCTTCAAAAAGATCAGACTATGATTTATCATAGACATTAAGTTATGATGTGTGCAAAAAGACAAAGAAATAGAGGAGTGGGGCATATGACTAAATACTCATAGTTTGAGAAATGACCACAATTCCATATTTTCTTGCAAAGCAGCAACCAAGAATTTTAGTTATAATTAAGTTTAATTAAGAAAGGAAAAAGTCCCAGGAGTGGATACAGATGTGATACTTGACAGTGCTTCTCTAACTTGAGTCTTCTGGGGGTCTTGTTAAAAGTGCAGTTTTTGATCAGTAAGTCTTTAGTGGGGCCAGAGATTTTGCATTACTAAAAAGCTCCCAGGTGAGGCCAGTGTTTCAAGGTGCTGAAGAATTGCCCCTCCACACTAAGCAATGCAACTGAAGCTGGGATAAATTACCAATTCCCTCCAAATAAATGGGGAAATTCTCAAAGCAATGGGAGGCTGGTGTGACCAATCCATATATTGCACAGGATGACCATTAGTCAAAAACATCGAGCTGACTTGGAACAGAAGCTCTTATCTTCCAGTGGCATGTGATTCAATGAAGGAAAATGTATACTTATTAGTAGTCAAGTAGGAAAGAGCTGGCACCTAAACTTGTGAAATGATTATCAATAGAGCACTTTTTAAATAAACGACTGCTTCATTTATGCTTTTGATGGCACTGAAAATGATGCTGTTTTGAAAACACTCCTGTCAACGACTCCAAGTTGAAAAATTATTCAGAAGAATAGGATTCTGTATGTGAAGTTATTTTAAGAATATTTCAACCAATTTAGGATTCTTATTATTTTCTTTTTAAGAATGGACAGAAGTGATGCATGACTTTTAATATCTCTATTTAATTGAGTCTAAAAGTGCTCTTTCTGTAAATATAAAATAAAAAGTCTAAGTGCTAAAGCATTGTATCATAACTTAATTGGCAGAGATTTTTTTTCTCCTTAGTACTATAGAATGTTTTTTATTCACAAATAATGATGTCCTAGATTTAATAAAATACAGCATAATAACAGCCAAACATCTTACTCATCTCCACTCCCACAAGCAAGCAAGCACACACACACACACACATACAAATAACATTCAAATAATATTTTAAAAATAAAATGAAATTATGAAAAGTCAACATGCAAAAAATTAGAATGGTTTCTGTAAAAAGTAATGACCTCTAATAACCTATAAATTGTTGATAAATTTGGTAATGTTCAGATTATATTCACTGAGGTTAGGATATAACCTCAGCAGACAAGAACCATTGGAACATATAATCAAAAACTTGCATTGTTTCCATTCTGAAGGAAGAATATATTAACAAAAGGGGAATGATTAGGTGGAAGGACAGGAAAGCGTCTTCAAAGAGAAAGAATCCAAGATGACCTAGGGGAGAACAGGTCCTGATCCCAGAAATAAGTATCCAATCTCTCACAAGCACACTCAAGTGTAGACAAATGCAATAGACATTTGATGATCCAGTTCATTCCCCTTGAACTGGTTTCCATGGTCAACAAGCAACCTTCTGATTACATTTGTTTATTCTTTCAGTTTTGCTGTGAAGAAAGAGAATTCTCTTACATCAACACAAATATTCTACTCCACCTGAAAATGTAATATTTAAAATTCTAAGTAAACAAATTAGAACTCTGGGCCACACCCCAGTCTCTTAGGGATTTGGTTTGGTAAGAATGCCCAGAGGACATCATCTCAGGGCAAGCTTGAAAATTTAATTTCTGGGTCTGTGGAGCTGAGAGCCAGACTCAGTAACATGATGACCTTATCAAATAATGATCCTGACCTTGTCTAAGCAGCCAAATGGCTTCCAGAGCGTTTACTTCCTTAACCGCAACAATTACTACAATTCACATAACAAAAAGTCAGCAAAAGAACAGGAAACAAGATTTCATGCACCACTTTTCAACTCCTGACTTATTCCCTAAAGGTGTATTTTCTTAATCAAAAGCTACTCTGATTTCTGGAATTTCTTGTTTATTAATCACAATATTATCAGTGTATAGGAAGATGATAAATTATTCATCAGCCCCATGTGGGTGTCGTCAAGGGAAAATGTAGCATAAAGCATTACTGTGCATTAGTATGGGCTTACAAGGGACATACTGAGAGCAAATCTGATAATGTGGGTAGATTAAATGCGTAAAATAGAGAAATAAGTACAAAATGTAATCACACCAGTATCTGTGTGATTAGCATCATTAACAGTTGGATAACTTGCATTTCTATCAAGTTCCCAGGTGATGCTGATGCTACTGGCCCATACTTTGAGAACCGCTAGTCTAAATTATTCAAACAAGGTTTAACTTAATCGGGGGAGGGGGGAGTCTTGTTGGGCAGCAGTTATTAACTCTGGCTGCACATTGGAACCAGCTGGGGAGCTTTCCTAACCTGTTGCCAAGAAGTGTCCCCAACCAATTGAAACACATCTTTGAGGGGTGGAGGGCTATCTTCCAAGCTTTTCTTTTTTTTTTTAAGGAGGTACCAGGGATTGAACCCAGGACTTCATATATGGGAAGCAGGCGTTCAACCATTTTGCTACATCCACTCCCCATCCTTGCTTTTTCTTTCTTTCCTTCCTTCCTTCCTTCCTTCCTCCCTCTCTCTCTCCCTCCCTTCCTCCCATAAAAGTCCACCAGGTGATTCTGATGTAGAGTTTAAGTAAAACCAACGGATCTAGCTCAATACTGCATATATACATACACACACACACACACACACACACATATTTGTTGTTGCTGTTGTTGTCTTGTAAGTACAGTGACATTTTCTTCCTTATATTCACCCAGTGTTTTATTTTTTCCATTTTATCTTCAAAGAAGCTTTAGGTTACAGAGAAGTCACATAGAAAATATAGGGGACTCCCATATACCCAACACCCTTCCCCTTTTCCAATTTCTCCTATGAATAACATTTTACATGCAGATGGTACATTTGTTA
>JAQZBX010106838.1:0-10712 GCA_029593785.1 Cabassous unicinctus
CAATAACCGTAAACATAACCCTAGCCCTAACCCTAATGCTAAACATAACCCAAACCATAAACCTAGCCCAAACCCTAACACTAACCCGAGCCCTTACCCTAACCCTAACACTAAATCTAGCCTTAACCCTAACCCTAACCCAGACACTAACACGAACCTTAACCCTACACTTAACCCTATCCCTAACTCAGCACTAAACCTAACCGTAAACCTAACCCTAAATTTTACCTTAGCACTAACACTAACATTAACACTAACCCTAAGACTAACCCTAACCATAAAACTAGCCCTAACACTAAACCGAACCAGAACCCTACCGATAACCCTAACCATAACCATAACCCTAATCCAAACACTAACGTTAATCCTAATCCTAACCCTAACCCTAAACCTAACACTAAGCATAACCATAGCGCTAACCCAAATGCTAACCCAACCCTAACCCGAAACCTAAACCTAAAGCTAGCTCTTACCCTACTAACCCTAACCCTAACCCTAGCCCTAAACCAAACCCTAACCCTACCCCTAACCCAAAACCTAACCCTTAAGCTAGCCCTAACCCTAACCCTAACCCTAACCGTCACCCGGGACCCAACCCTAAACCTCTCCTTAAATCTAGCCCTAACCCAGCCCTACCCTAGACCTAACCCTAATCCTAACACTATTCTTAACTGTCTCCCTAAACCTAACCCTAACCATAGCCTTAAACATAACCGTAACCCAACCCTAATTCTAACCCTAACCCTAACACTAATCCCAGCCCTAACACTAACCCTAATCCTTAGTCTAGCCCTAACCATTACCCTAAAACTAAACCAAACAATAACCCTAATGCTAACTGTCAATTTAAACCAAGCTTTAAACCTGCCCCTAACCCTAACTATAACCCTAACCCTAAAACTAAACATAACCCTAGCCCTAACCCTAAACCTAAGCCTGAAGCTAGACCTAACCCTAAACCTAAGCCTAACCGTAGCACAAACCCTATGCTTAACCCTACACCTAAACTAAACCTAACCTAAATCTTACCCCTAATGCTAACCATAACCCTAACCCTAAACTTAACCTTTGCATTAACCCTAAACTTAAACCTAACCCTAAGCCTAACACTAGCCCTAAATCTAACCCTTAGACTAGACCTAAACCTAACCATAAACCTAACCCTAATCCTAACCCTAAACCTAACCTTAACCCTCATCCTAGCCCTAAACCTAATGATAATTCTTACACTAAGCCTAACCCTAAACCTAACCCTAACCTTAACACCAACCAAGCCCTAAACCTAACCCAAAATGTAACCATAACCCTAACCCTATCCCTAACCCTAACCCTAAACCTAACCATAACCCTCTGCCTAAACCAAACCCTAACCCTAGCCTTAACCCTAACCCTAACCATAAAGCTAGTGCTATCCCTAAACCTAACCCTACACCTAATCTTAAACCTAACCCTAACCCTAACACTAAACCCAGCCCTATCCCTAACCCTGAACCTAACCATAGCCATAACCCATGCCCTAAATGTAACCCTAAACCTAACACTAACCCTAACCCTAAACCTAACTCTAAAGCTAACACTAACCCTAGCCTTAACCCTATCCCTAACCCTAACGCTAACCCTAACCCTAGTACCAGCACTACCCCTAGTCCTAGACTTAAACCTCGGCCTAAACCTAACCTTAAACCTAACCCTAACCCTTAAGCCAACCCTAACTCTAACCCTAACACTAATTTTAGCCCTAAACCTAAACCTAACGGAACACCTAAACCTAAGCCTAACCATAACCATAACCTTACCCTAACCCTAACCCTAATCCTACTCCTAACTTTAATCTTAAACCTAACTCTAACTTTAACACTAAACATAAAACTAGCCCTAACCTTAAACCTAAACCTAACCCTAAACCTAACCCTACCCCAAAAACTAATAATAACCGTAACCCTAACTATAACCCTAACCCTAATCCTAATCCTAAACCTAACCCTAAACCTAACCCTAGCAGTAACCCTAACCCTAATCCTTATCCTAGCCCTAACCATAACCCTAACCCTAACCCTAGACCTATCCCTAACCCTAAACCTAACCGTAGCCATAACCCTTGCCCTAAACGTAACCCTAAACTTAAACCTAAATCTAACCCTAACCTAACCATAAACCTAAACCTAACAGTAACCATAACCCTAATCCTTACCCAGCCCTAACCCTAACCCTAACGCTAAACCTAACCCTAGCCCTATCCCTAAACCTCAATCTAACCATAGCCATAACCCTTGCCCTAAACGTAACCCTAAACCTAACACTAACCCTAACCCTAAACTTAACTCTAACGCTAACCCTAAACCTAGCCTTAATCCTATTACTAACCCTACACGAACACTAAACCTAACCCTAACCCTAACCCTAGCACTAGCGCTGACCCTAGTCCTAGCCCTAACCCTAGCCCTAACCTTAACCCTAAATCTATCCCTAACCCTAAACCTATTCTTAACACTAACCCTAACCTAGCCCTAAACCTAACCATAACCCAAACCCTAAGCTTAACCATAGCACTAACCGTAATCCTAAACCTAAACATAAACCTTACACTAGCCCTAAAGCTAACGATAACCATAACAGTAATCCTAATGCTAACCCAAACCCTTATCCTACCCCTATCCCTAACCCTAATCCTATCCTTAGCCCTAACCCTAACTTTAACACTAACCCTGACAGTAAACCTAACCTTAAAACAAAACCTAACTCTAACTTTAATCATAACCCTAGCCCTCACCCTAACACTAAACCTAACCCTAACACTAACACTAAAACTAAAGCTAACACTTACACTAAACCTAACCCTAACAGAAGGCCTAATCTTAGAGTTTACCCTAACACTAACCCTAACCCTAACCCTCACCGTAACCCCAATCTTAGACCTGACCCTAACAATAACCCTAAACCTAACCGTAGCCCTAACCCAAAACCTAAACCTAACCCTAAATCTAACCGTATCCCTTACCCTAGCCCTAACCCTAACCCTCTACATAACCCTCTCCCTAAACCTAACCCTATCCCTATCCCTAGCCCTAGCCTTGTCCTGGCCATAAACCTAGCCCTAACCCTGACCCTAATACTAATCCTCTCCCTAAACCTAACCTTAACCCTAACACTAACCCTAGACCTAAACCTAACCCCAACCCTAGACCTAACACTAACACTAACCCTAACCCTAACCCTAGCCCTAACACTAACCCTAGCCATAACTCTAGCCCTAACACTAACCCTAGCCATAACCCTAGCCCTAAACCTAATGCAAAACATAACCCAAACCATAACCTTAGCCCAAAACCTAACACTAACCCTAGACTTACCCTAACCCTAACCCTACACCTAATCCTATCCCTAACCCTAACACTAACCCTAGCACTAAACCTAACTCTAACCCTAACCCTAACCTTATCCCTAAAACTAACACTAATCCTGACCCTAAACGTAGCCCAAAACCTAACCGTAACCTAACCCTAACCCTAACCCTACCATAACCCTAACGATAACCGTAACCCTAACCCTAACCCAGCCCTAATCCTAACACTACTCCTAAACCTAAACCTCAACCTAACCCTAAGTCTAACCCTAAACATAACACTAGACCTAACAATAACAGTAAACCTGGACTTTACCATAACCCTAAACGTTACTGTAACCCTAACACTAGCCCTAACCCTAACACTAACACAAGCCCAAACCCTATAACTCACCCTAAACCTAACACCAGCCATAACACTAACCCTAACCCTAGCCCTAACCCTAACCCTAAACCTAACACTAACACTATCCCTAAACCTAACCCTAAACCTAGCCCTAAACATAACCCTAAACCTAACCCTAATCCTAACCCTAACCCTAACCCTAGCCATAACCCTAAACCTAAACCTAAACATAGCACTAACCCGAACCCTAAACATATCACTAACACTAACCCTAGCCCTAACCTAAACCTAACCCTACCCCTAAACCTAGCCCTAACTCTAAAGCTAGCCCTAACACTAACCCTAACCATAACCCTAGCCCTAAAACTAACCGTAACCCTAACCCTAAACTTAACCTTAGCACTAACACTAATCCTAAACCTAACCCTAATCCTAACACTAGCCCTAAACATAACCCAAAACCTAAGTCTAAACCTAGCACTAACCCTATCCCTAATCCTTAGCCCAACCCTAACCCAAACCCTAACCCTAAACCTAACCCTAGCCCTAAAATAACCATAAACCTTGCCCTAAACTTAACCCTAACCCAAAACCTAAACCTAAAGTTAGCCCTAATGGTAACCAAAACACTATCCCAAACCCTAACCCAGCCCTAACCCAAAAGCTAACACTAAACCTAACCTGAACCCTAAACCTAACCCTAAGCCTCTCACTCGGGTTAAACCTAAAAATAAGCCTAGACCTTTCCCTAACCCTAAAGCTAACCCTAACCTTAAAACTAACCTACACCTATCGCTAACACTAATCCTAACCTAACCATAACCATTATCGTAAACATAGCCCAAACACTAAACCTAAACCTAACCTAACCCTAACCCTAACATTAACCCTAAAGCCAGCCCTAACGCTAGCACTAATCCTAGCCCGAACCCTAAACCTAAACCGACACGTAACCGTCTCCGTAACCCTAAACCTAAGATTAGCCCTAACCCTAACTTAACCCTAAACCTAACCCTAACCCTAAACCGGTCCCTCACCCTGGCCCTTGCCCTAGCCCTTGTCCTAGCCCTAACCCTAACCCAAAGCCTAACCCTTACTCTAACCCTAACCCTAAAGCTAGACCTAACCGTAACCCTAACCCTAAACCTAACCATAACCCGAAAACTAACCCTACACCTAACCGTATACCTAAACTTAATCCTAACCCAACACCTAACCCTATCCCTAACCCTAACGCTAACCCTAACCCTAACCCTAAGACTAATCCTGATGCCAAATCTAACCCTAAACCTGAACCTAACGTAACCCTAACTCTAAACTTAACCCTAACCCAACACCTAATTTTAACACTTACCCTAACCCTAACCCTAAAAATAATCCTAAATCTAACCTTAAGCCTAAACCTAATCGTAACCCTGACCCTAACGGTAACCGTAGCCCTAACCCTAACGCTAACCCATCCCTAACACTAAACCTAACCCTAAAGCTAGCCCTAACCTTAATACTAACCCTAACCCTAACTCTAGCACTAAGACTAACACTAAACCTAGACCTAACCCTAACCCTAACACTTAAGCTTGCCCTAACCCTAACCGAATTCCTAACCCTAAACCTAACCCTAACCATAACCCTAGCCATAACCCTTAACCTAACCCAAGCCCTAAACTTAAACCTAACCTAAACCCTAACTCTAGTTCTAACCCTAAAACTAGTCCTAAACCTAAACCTAAACCTTGTCCTAATCATAACCCTTACCTTAACCCTAATCCTAACCCTAACTCTAGCCCTAACCCGTACCGTAAACCGAGACCTAAGCCTAACCCTAAACCTAAAGATAGCCCTAGACCTATCCCTAAAATTATCACTAACCCTAACACTAAACCTTACTCTAACCCTAACACGAGCCTTAACCCTAAACATAACGCTAATGCTAACCCTAATATTAGCACTAGTCCTAGCCCTAGACCTAGCCCTAACCCTAGCCCTAACCCTAATCCTAAACCTAACCCTAACACTTAAGATAGCCCTAACCCTAACCCTAAACATAACCATAGACCTAAACCTAAACCTAATCCTAATCCTAACCCTAACTCTAAAGGAAAACCTAACCCTAACCATAACCCTAGCCCTAACCCTAATGCTCATCCAACATTTACCCTAACCCTAACCCTAACACAAGACGTAACCTTAAACTTAAACCTAAACCTAACACTAACCCTAAACTTAACCGTAGCCCTAAACCTAGCCCTAACCCTAACCGTAACCCTAGCCCTAATCTTAATCCTAACCCTACCCTAACAATAGCCCTAACCCTAATCGTAATCCTTACCTTAGCCCTGACCCTAACCCTAACCCTAAAACTAACCTTAGCCCTAACAGAAAACCTAACCCAACAATAACCCTATTTCTAATCCTAACCCTAACCCTAAAACTAACCAAAGACCTAGCCCTAACCCTAACCCTAACCCTAGCCCTAAACATAACCCTAACCCTAAAGCTAACCATAATCTGATCCCTAAATTAACCCTAGTGCTAACCCTAAACCTTATCCTACAACTGACCCTAATTCTAGCCCTAACCCTAGCACTAACCATAGCTCTAACACTAACCCAACCATAACCCTAGCCCTATCCTTAAACCGAATCCTAAACCTAACCATAACCCTAGCACTAACCCCTACCCTAAACCTAGCCCTTACCATAACCCTATCCCTAAAGCTATCCCTAACCCTAAACATAAAACTAACCCCAGCCATAAAACTAACCCTAACGCTACACCTAAAACTTTCCCAAACCCTAACCCTAACGTTAGGCCTAAACCTAACCATAAACCTAACGATAACCTTAAACTTGGCAATAAACCTAACCCTAAACCTAACCCTAATCCTAACACTAGCCCTAAACCAAAACCAAATCCTAGCCCTAACGCTAACCAAAGCCCTAAACCTAACCCTTTCCCTAGCCCTAACTGTAACCCTAAACCTAACCCTACCACTAACCCTAAAGATAACACTAACCCTAACCCTAACCCTAATCCTAATCCTAACCCTAACCCTAAACCTAACCCTAACCCTTATTTTAATCAAATGCCTAGCCCTAATCCTATGGCTAAATCTAGACCTAACCCTAACCCTAACACTAACCCTAACCTAAACAGTAGCCGTAACACTAACACTAAACCTATCCCTAACCTTACCCTGACCTTAGCCCTAAACCTAACCCTAAACCTAACCGTAACCGTAATAGTAGCCCTAAACCTAACCCTAACCCTCACCCTAGCCCTAACAGTAACCCTAACCCTAACGCTAACCCTGGCACTAACCCTAAACTGAACCCTAACCATAAAACTCACCATAACCCTAATCATTACCGTAGCCATAAACGTAAACCTAACCAACCCGAACACTAGTCATAACCCTAACCCTACTCTAGCATAACCCTAACCATAAAACTAAAACTAGTCCTAACCCTGAACATTACCCTAGCCATAACCCTAACCCTAAACCTAACCCTTACCCTAACCTGGCCATAACCCTAGTCCTAAACGTAACACTAATCCTGACCCTAACCCTAACACTAGCCATAAACCTAAACCTAACCTTAATCTTAACACTACTCCTAACCCTAACCCTAACCCTAGCCCTAACCCCAATGTTAACCCTAACACTAGTCGAAACCCTAAATATTATCCTGGCTCTAAACCTAAACCTAACCCTAACCCTTACCCTAAAGTAACATAACCCTAGACCTAAACCTAACACTAACCCTAAACCATGCCCTAAACCAAATCATAACCGTAACCCTAACACTAACCCAAATCCTATCACTATCCCAAAAACTAAACCTAACCCTATCCCTAAACATAACCCTAGCACAAACCCTAACACTAACCCTAGCCCTAAAACTAACCCTAACCCTAAAACCAGCCATTACCGTAACCCTAACCCTAGCCCTAACCCTAACTTTGACTCTAACCCTAAACCTAAACCTAGCCTTAACCCTAACCTTAAACCTAACCCTAAACCTAACCCAAACCCTAACACTAACACTAAACCTAAACCTAAACCTAACCCTAACCATAACCCTAGCCCTAACCCTAACCCTAAACCTAACGCTACACATAGCCCTAACCCTTATCCTAATCATAACCCTAACCCTAAACCCAACCCTAACACTAACCCTAACCATAACCCTAGCCCTAACCATAACGGTAACCCAGGTTTAACCCTAACCCAGGCTTAACCTTAACCCTAAACCTAACCCTTCCTCTAACCCTAATGATAACTGTAACCCTAACCCTAACCCTAAACCTAAACCTAACCCTAATCCTAATCCTAACCCTAAACCTAACCCTAACTCTAACCTTAACCATAACCCTAGCCCTAACCCTAATGATAATAGTAGCCCTAACCCTTATCCTAAACCTAAACCAAACCGTAACACTAACCTTAATCCAAACCCTAAACCTAGCCCTAAACCTAACCCTAAACACAGCCCTAAACCTAAACCTAACCCTAAACCTAACACAAGCCCTAACTCTAACCCTAAACATAGCCCTAACTGTAAACCTAACCCTAACCGTAACACTTATCTTAACCCTAACTCTTAACCTAGCCCTAAACCTAACTGTAACCCTTACACTAACCTTAAACTTAGCACTAACCCTACCCTTAAACCTAACCCTAATCCTAACACTAGGCCTAAACCTCACCCTAAACCTAGCCAGAACCCTAACCCTAAACCTAACACTCACCCTAGCCCTAATCCTAACACTAACCCTGCACCTAACCCTAAGCCTAAACCTAAACCTAACCGTAACACTAACCCTAGCACTAAACCTAACCGTAACCCTAACTCTCAACCTAAACCTAACCTTAGCACTAACCCTAACCCTAAACCTAAACCTAAACATAACACCAGCCATAACACTAACCCTAACATTAAATGTAACGCTAAACATACCCCAAACTCTAAACCTAACCATATCCCTAACCCTAACCTAAAACCCTAACCCTAAACCTAAACCTAACCCAATCGATAACACTAAAACTAAACCTAACCCTAAACTTAACCCTAACGCTAATCCTAACCCTAAACATAAACCTACCCTAACCACAACCCTAACCCTAACCCTAACCCTAAACCCAACCCTAAACCTAAACCTAAACCTAAACCTAACCCTCACCCCAAACCTAGCTCTAAACCTAACACTTAACTTAGCCATAACCCTAACCCTTAACCTTTCCCAGCCCTAAACCTAACCCTGACCATAACGATAACCCTAACACTAACCCTACCCTTACTCCTAGTCCTAGCCCTAAACCTGGCCCTAACTCTAACCCAAAACCTAACTCTGAACGTAAACCTATCCCTATAACAAGCCCTTGCCCTAGCCCTTGTCCTAGCCCTAACCCTAGCCCTAAACCTAACCCTATAAATAACCTTAATCCTAAACATAACCCGCACCATAACACTAGCCCTAACGCTAAACCTAACACTAGCCGTAACTCAAACCCTAACCCTAACCGTAATCCTTACCCTAAACATAGCCCTAATACTAGACGTAATCCTAAACCTAATCTTAACCCTAGCCCTAATCCTAAACCCAACCCTTGCCCTAATACTAAACTTAACTGTAGCCCTAACCCTAAACCTAACCCTTATCATAACAGAAGCCCTAACCCTAACCCTAAACCTAACCCTAACGCTAACACTAACGATAACCCTAAACCTAACCATAACCCTAACACTAAACCTATTTTTAATCCTAACCCTAACCCTAACCCTACCACTAACCCTAACCATAACCCTAACATTAACCCTAACCCTAAAGCTAACCCTTGCCCTAACCCTAACCCTAAACCAAACCCTTACCCTAACACTAGCCCAAAACCAAAACCTAAACCTAGTGCTAACCCTAACCATTACCCTAACCCTAACCCTAAACCTAACCCTAAACCTAACGCTAATGATAACCCCAGCACTAGCCCTAGCCATAGTCCTAAACATACCCCTAGCACTCACCCTAACCCTAAACCTAACACTTTCCCTAAAATCTAGCACTAACCCTAAACCTAACCGTAGCCCTAACCCTAACCTTAACGCTAGCCCTAACCCTAACACTAGCCCAAACCCTAAACCTAACCCAGCCCTAACCCAAAATGTAACCCTAACACTAACACTAGTCTTAACCCTAAATGTAACCCTAAACCTAACCCCAACACTAGCTTTAATCCTAAACCAAACTCTACACTGAAACGTATCCCAAGCCCTAAACATAACCAAAGCCCTAAACCTAACTGCAACCCTAACGCTAAACTTAAACTTAGAACTAAACCTAACCCTAAAGCTAACCCTTACCCTAACACTAGTCTTAAGCCTAACCCTAACCCTAGCCCTAAACCTAACCATTACACTAGACCTAACACTAAAACTCACCCTAAACTTAACCCTGACCCTCACCCTAAACTTAGTCCTAACCCTAACCCTAAACCTAACCCTAACACTTACACCAACTCAAACCCTAATCCTAATCCAGCCCAAACCCTAACCCTAACCCTAACCCTAACACTAGCCCTAAACCTAAACCAAAAAAGCCCTAAAGCTAACTGAATCCGTAAACCTAAGCCGAAATCTTACGCTCACCCTAGCCCTAACCATAACCCTAACCCTAACCCTACCACTAACCCGAAAGATAACACTAAACCTAACCCTAAAACTAATCCTAATCCTAACCCTAACCCTAAACCAAACCCTAACCCTAAACCTAATCAAAAACCTAGCCCTAACCCTATGGCTAAACCTAAACCTAACCCTATCCCTAAAACTAACCCTAACCTATACAGTAGCCATAACCCTAACAGTGACTCCATTCTTAACCCTAACCCTAACCCTAATCCTAAACCTAACCTTACCCTAACCCTAGTCATTACCCTAAACAGAATCCTAACCCTAGTCCTAACCCTAACCCTAATCCTAAACCAAAACCTAAGCTTAGCCCATACCCTAACACTAACCTTAAACT
>JAQZBX010106839.1:0-10712 GCA_029593785.1 Cabassous unicinctus
AAAGAAAGAAAGAAAGAAAGAAAGAAGACCCCTATCTCATACCTTATACAAAAATTATCTCAAAATAGATCAAGAACCTAAATATAAAAGCGACAACTATAATACTACTAGAAGAAAGTGTATGAAAACATCTTCAAGATCTTGTGGTAGGCAGTAGTTTCTTAAACCTTATACTCAAAGCACAAGTAACAAAAGGAAAAAATAGATAAATGAGACCTCCTTAAAATTCAACACTTTTGCACCTCAAAGGACTTCGTCAAAAGGGTGAAAAGGCAGCCGATTCAATGGGAGAAAATATTTGGCAATGACATATTTGATAAGGGTTTAATATCCATGATATGTAAAGAGATCAAACAACTCAGCAATAAAAAGACATACTAATCAATTTTAAAAATGGGCAAAGACTTGAAAAGACAACTGTCCAAAGAAGAAATACAAATGGTGAAGAAACACATGAAAAAATGTTCAACATCACTAGTGATTAGGGAAATGCAAATCAAAATTACAATAAGATATCATTTCACACCTATTAGACTGGCCACTCTTAAAAAGTCACAAAACTGTAAATGTTGGAGAGGATGTGGAGAGATAGAAATGCATATTCATTGTTGGTGGGAATGTAGAATGGTATAGCCACTGTGGAGGACTGTTTGACAGTTCCTAAGGAAGTTGAATATAGACTTGCCATGTGACCCAGCAATACCATTACTAGGTATACACTCAGAAAAACTGAAAACAGTGACATGAATAGACATCTGCACACCGATGTTCATAGCAATGTTATTCACAATTGCCAAGTTGGAAACAAAACCAGGTGTTCATCAACTGATGAATGGATAAACAAATTATGGTGTATACACAGGATGGAATATTATGCAACTGAAAGAAAAAATGAAGTTGTGAAGAATATGACAACATGGGTGAACCTGGAGGACATTATGTTGAGTGAAGCAAGCCAGACACAAAAGGACAAATACTGTGATTGCACTATTATGAACTAAATATATTGCATAAACTCATGGAGTTAATAATTAGAAGATAGGTCACCAGAAAATAGAATGAAGGTAGAGAATGGAAAGCTGAGGGTCAATCTGTGCAGAATTGGTAAAAAGATTGTTTCTAAATCTTTGGAAATGGATAGAAATGGTGAAAGCACACCATAGTGTTTGTAACTAGCAGAGGTATTATATGGGTATGAAAGTGGTTGAAAGGGTAAATCTAAGGTCATGTATATTACGACAAGGAATGCTAAAAAATGTAACATGGTTCTGTATAACATAGTGAAACCTCATGTACAGTACTAATATGGGTGATATTGCATATATAAGACAAGTTTTACAGAATATATATACAAATATACTAGACAGAAGAAAACAGAATAGTAGCTATGTACGGCAGGGGAAGCATAGAGAGATTGAGAGGTGATGAGTTTTGTTTGTTTTTTGTTTTTTGTTATTATTCTTATTGGAATAATGAAAATGCTCTAAAACTGATTGAAGGATGAATGGCACAACTATGTAATTATACCGAATACCATTGATTGTACTACTTTGGATGGATGTATGCTTTATTAATATGTATCAATAAAATTGATTTGCTAAAAAGGGAATTACTAATTTAAAGAAAATTTCTCTGAGTAAACCATCCCACCCTTGTCACCTTATTCTATCTGGACTATCATGTTGATACACAATTTATTTATAAGATGAAAACATCTCAGAAAGGTATTACAATAACTTTTTGAGCTGTTCCTTTATACCACAAAAGAAGTGGCAGCGTGGCCCTCCATACCCAGGTATTCACAGTCAGTAGGGTGTCTTCCATGCAAGTACCCTTCACTCCTAGCCTTTCTCTCTCTCTCTCTCTCCACAGTCAAAGGCCCCACTTCCACTGCCTCATGCGGTTGGAGACCTCACATCTTTCAGGAGGTTTGCCCATTGGTTCTTGCTTGTCTCTTGCTAAGACAAATAGTGCTTCAGGCTTCAATAGGATGTTCATGATGTTTGCTTCTGCTCCTTCAACATGACAGGCTGTTTTCAAGGACTGTGAACAAGTGTGAATATGTGTCCCACCACTGCAGATCAGACCTCCCAAATGTTAGTCTCAGCCAGGCTAGTTCCCTTGACCAGTCACCTTTCCTCAGAGATAACCTACTCTAATCCTACATTGAAAAACTCTTTTACACCTTTCTCTCTAGAAACAATAGCCATCCCAAATCACACCTCTCTCCCATTTTGGTACTGAGAAGCTTTTGGTTCTTTATCTCACTACCTGAGAACTGCCTGATTTTGTATAAGAAACCACACCAGCCATCAATATTCTTGCTCTTTGTGTCTCAGGAGAAATGGCCCCATCTTCAATTTGTCTGCTCCAATGGCCCTCTTGATTGTGTGTCTCCTCCTAGTAAGCAGTGGATTTGCCAATTGATCCCTTTGTATTTATTAAAGAAAATGACCAATTACAGGCATGCTTTAGGTAAAGTACCTACACTGTATGAAATGCATTCCTTCCTAGGATTATGGTTGCTGTGGTTAAGAGCTTGGGCTCTAGTTTAACATTGTTTCTCAAATTCTGAGTTGCAATGGCTGCCAAAGAAGAGAGATTTTGGGGTGTTCTCTCAACTCAAGTGCTAAATTTGCAAGAAATGTTTTTTCAGCTCAGTTTAAGATTTTTATCCCATCAAATTAAAATATTGACTAGGATAATGTTGGTAAGGGGTAACTCAAGGGATTATCTTATTCAATTTTCTATCTTCTAAAAGGCATATTTTTAAACCTTGTTTTTAAAAACAAACAAATAAATTAGATGTTAATATGAAAATCTTCAAATCTTATAAAAAGCCTCTTCAATCCATCCTTGTATCACCCCCCTCTCTCTATCTATTCTTATTGGCCTATAAACTTGCTCCTGTTTTATCCAAAGCTCCTTTGGATGCAAGTAACAGAAATTCATTCAAATTGACTCACCTATGAATAGTTTAGGTTTTGTTGTGGTTTTATTTTATGGGTGTGTGTGTGTGTGTGTGTGTGTGTGTGTGTGTCTTCAGAGTTACCTCCCAAAACTCAAGGCAGGAAAAGCTTTATACAGAATTAGAACCGGGAAAGCCATCAGTAAACAGGATGTTCTCTCTTTCCTCAAGAACTTATAAACTCATTTCTCTGCTTCTTTTTCTGTACATCTGCTGCAATATTCTCTCTCTCCCTGCCACACATTTCTGGCTGTTCTCTGAAAATAATGAAAAAAGGAACACCCCACAGCTCCCAAGTTTAAATGATCTGAGTTTAGTTCCAAGTTCAAATACTAGAAGAACAGCTATTTTCTTAGAAAACTAATTCCAAATTCTCTCAGGAAAGAATGTGATGGGTCGAGTGAGTCAGGCTTTCTCCTCTAGCTCAGACATATTTGGTCATGGGACCATTTTGGCAATTTGCAGAGATAACAACTGAGTTGCTGCCCCAAAAGCTGTCTCTCTCATACTCCATGACTGTTTCTCACCCTTAATTTTCATTTTCAGAACAGAGGCCCAAAGTTGTCTTTTCTAGGCATTTCAAAGAGTCAAGCTCATCACGCTCGACTTTTTCAAGTCCACAAAAGAAATCAGTGCTTCTATCATGGAATGCAGTGAGATGGAAAAGAGCCAGCGGCAGTTTTTTGGGACAATCCAAGAACCTGAAGATTGTGGTGAAGCTCAGACCCAGGACAACTGAATTAGGTCTGCTAGCTAATGGAGTTACTAATGGGCAAAAATCCAGTTCCATTCACTTCTGTAGCTGGCACTTCATACATTAAAGTTACTGCTATTAGTCTCTTTCAGAGCGGTGTCCAAATAATGTAATAACATTTCACAGCTATTAGCCTTTTCTAAGTTATTGCAATTTGCTCGGTCTTGGCAAGAAGCCCATGTCCTGGAGCAGAACTCAACTTTTAAATACTGTAGTGATTGTTCTATCTTAAATAATGGGTTTGTCAATGGAGACAAAGGAATTTTATGGTCCTTAAAGAATCATTCACTTATCTAGTTTAAATGTTAAAGGTTTAATACTTTTAGCTAATTGAATCAAAGCTTTGACAGGGATTTCTCTACAGGAGTCAGAAGAAATAGTGAAACCACATTTCTGACTTTTGAACTCAATGGCCTCTAGGATTCCAGTAACCCAGAGGGAAAAATGTCATCCTCAAAGAAGCTTAGAGCTGTGTTAGTTACTTGCAATGATGTGTTTGTAAGGCATTTACTGTACTGTAAAAGGATAATGGCTGCTGCCTCAAATATCTTATTGTGGCTCCTAATAACATTAGGTCTCTTCTCAGTGGCATAATTAGATCCCACTACATCTGAGTTAATACTGGAAAAAGTCATTTACCTTTCCTTTCCCCTTATTTCCTGAACCGCAAAGGAGTATTTGAGAGTAGAAAGGTAATGCATGTTAAATATTATGAATTTCTCTCAAGAAACGTACTGTGCACGCCTCAAGAGAAGATGACAACCTTAGCCTTCCCACCCACACTTTCATCTTGTGAAAGAATGTGTCCCTACAGCATTCCAAACCTCTGACCCTGACCCTATGCCTATATCTACAGCTGACTGAACACAAAGTGGACGCTCAAACTAACCTAAGCCTATCATACCCTCTCTTTTGAGCATATGGAACTGAGACACAAAAACGGATGTAGTTCATGTAAGGTAGCCAAAATGGAGGGTCACATAGACCTCAGAAGCTGCAGTTGTCACAAGCGAGAACCATGTACATGTAGAGGAGTAAACAGAGATATTGACCTGGAAGAGAAAAGTATGAAACAGGTATCTAGAAGATATAAATGTTGAGGGGAGAGGAAATATAGGGGCAGAAAATGACATGTGTTTGACAGCTGTCCTTATGAGTCATGGCTGGTTTTATGAGACCCCCAGTATCCCTACAATAAACACCTCCCCCCTTTCTAAGTTGGCTTGAGTGAGTTTCTATTTCTTGCTTTTCTTAGTTTGAGCATTTCTTATCCCTGCATCTTGATTAAGACTTGTCATATTAATGGAAGATTCATTAGAACATGTACTATTGGCCAAATCAAGCCCCATAATTCAAAATAACTACCCACAGAACTGGTAATCACAAGCAAAAACCTTTCAAAGACACTGCAAAAATTAGCCCCAATACCATTTTTTAAAGTGCAACTCATTTTACAGATAAGAAAAGGAGGCTCAGAAGGTTAAATAACTTCTCTAAGATGGCATAAATCATATGTGACAGAAACAGACCTAGACTCAATATCTTCTGACTTCCACACTCTTGTATCTCTACGGAATATTCTCCAAGGTGAAAATAAGTTCTGTAATCAAATACAGTTTCATAAGATGAATTCCTGGTGTCATATTAGTTAGAATTGTTAACCAAGTCCTGCAATCATGTTCTAGTTTTTCCCAGTCCCACTAGCTACTAGCATATGGATTCAAGTAGTTACTGACTCTCTGATTCTCAGTTCTTCTTCAGAAATAAATGGATGCAAGGTGGTGAAGATTAGAGACAATGAATGAAAAGAACCTAGCATAGTGCTGGACATCCAAAAAAGTTCTAGCAAATCTATTCTTCTAATAATATAGGAGTACTGTTTATAGGCAGATGAAACAAGGGAGCGATAGAGACTACAAAAGCTGCCATTGGCTTTAAATGGATCCAGTGGCATCTTCCTCCTTCTCTGCCCCTTTCAGTATCTAGTAGGTATCCTGCAGGTAGTAGATTGACTAACAGAGGAGGTGAGTGTTTAAGGTCTTCAGGAAGTGTTGCATCTGTCTTCTGAGTGGGATATTTGGGTCTCTGAGCTCTGGAATTGATTGCCTTACTTTTTGGGTCTTATCTTATCCATCTGTTTTTTCATAGACTTCTGCATTTTTTGAGTACAGGATGGGTAAATGACAGAACTCCCTAGTTTCTGCTTCTACTTGTTATTCTTGGCCTGATTTTAGTCTGACCCCCTGTCTCAGATGAATTTCTGTCTAGAGAATCAAGAACAGACTCTACTCCTGAACCACAGATACTCTTCACTAAGCATTTTCATCACGATTCTTTAATGCAGTCACTTTTATGAACATTTTTTTTTATTTCTACTAAACTATTATCTTTCTCATACTACCTTTACTTTTCATTTTATTTGACGAAGTTATATTCTAGTCGATTTCAAACTCACACAGATTATGTGGTATTATAGGCATTTTCTCCAACATTTTTGGACACATTCCCTTTTTTCTCCCCCAAATATTTCATGAACCAAGCTCAGACCAGAATAACATTCCAAATCTGCACCTTCTTTACAGGCTTTCTCTCTCTCTTTCTCTATAAATTTCTTTGCCATTTATGTTCTGTTTCCCCAGTAGTAACTGCTCTCAATTTGTCAAACACCTTCATCTTATTCCCTATCTCTCGTACTATAAAACATTTGAAATACTTTGTATAAGAGACACTATTTAAAAATAAGTTGAATAGCATCTATATGAATGGCATGATATTTAGCTTAAGGGTAGACATGTGGGAAAGTTGACTTGCTAGCCTCTTCAGATCTCAGTCTTTTTTTCCCTCAAATCTGTTTGAAAGAACTAATACCATCAGGAGAGGGTAATTGAGGTGTTCTATATAAGGTGTTCCCATGATTTCTTATAAGGGCTGCATTATTCCTTCTCAAGAAGAGAAAGGCAGAGTTGTGGAGTATTACTAACTAAATGGGAAAGTAAATCTGAGACCCACAAGGTTTGCTCTGAAAGAGCTAAAAAGGTCTTAGTTCTTATATCAGTGCTCCCTGTCTCCACCTACCATGGGCTTAGAAGATGTTTCCACAGGCTGAATCAGCTCTGGGAAGGAGTCCCAGCTGTGTGAACCTTGAGCCCAACCTAAGAAAGGGATCTGAGATGGAAGCCTTTAAAAGAGAAAGTCAAACTTTCTTAATTTTTATGTGTCCCCATGGAGTCCTGAACTTGCTGTTAGGAGTCTTATTTTTCTTGTTTTAGGGAGAAAAATATCTTTGGAAACATCTTGGTTTTGCAAAGTCAGAGTGCCTATGCTTTACAGAAGGGGTGGATATGAGGAGTTAAAAATCTGTCTTCACACTGGCAGAGTGTAACTCCACAAGAATCAGTTCAATTTTGCTTAGTTTTGCTTCTGTCTACAGGGAGGCATGGACAGTGTCAGTGGTCAGGAGGGGTATAGTATGCACATATCTGCAAAAGGATGGGAGCCAGGGTGCAGGAGCAAGAGGTCCTGAGAACAGCTGAAGTCAAAAGATTTCATTCAGGAGCAGTGATATTTGATATCCAGTTTAAAAGGTTGAAGTTTCCCATTTCTGCATTTTAATTCTTATATGTTATACTTTAGTCTTTAAGAAAGTTGGGATAAGCACTATAATCTGTTGTCAGCCATACTTAGGTGGAAACTTTGGGTTCATGTGTGAAATGAAGCAGGTTGGTTGGGATCTACAATGCAAAGAGATCATCAGAGGAACAGCATACAGAGGATAAGGGAGGAGAGATAACCAGAATGGACTTTAACAATATGTTTTCATTCCCAGAGGATTCACAGAATGTCTCGCAATGGGTAGAGAGTGGAAGCTGATAGATTTCTGCAACTGTGTAGCATGGGGGCTCAGACTGTGTTAGCTGAGGGCTACAAAATGGTCCTTGATGCTGGAGAAGCAAGGGCATTCAGATCGCACACACCAAGTCCTAAATTTGTAAGACGCTGTTTTGTTCAGCTGATGTTTACTCTTAGACATTTGAAATTTGGAAATACATTACTCTTCATTTTTTACTTTTCTTATAATCCTGCATGTCTGCTTTACTCTCTCACACAGTCTTACCTCTAACCAGAATTTTTATATGTTTTGATCTGTGTTTTTGTAATACATGTTTAGATTCAAGATCCAGACAGTCAAATCTCTCATGGGAAAATTCAAAGGAGCAACGAAGAAGGAAGAAGCCTGGGAAAAAGGGAAACTAAAGAAGGAGGGTTAGGGAGGCTGAAGAGGTGGAAGAAAAGTGTATTAGGTTACCTATCACTTAGACTAAACTAAGAAGCACTGATTTTATTAGACACTTCTGGAATTAAGATAGCACCATCATGAACTTAATCTCCTGTCATTAATTGTTGCAGGACAGTGATGCCCCTGACGTGTAACTTTTCGTATTGGGCTGTACCGTTATCCAGAAGCCAGTGGTGACTGACTTGAAGTATCACTCCAAAAAAAACGGTCATGTCAGGCTACGCAGGGCCAATGGCAGGTATATAAATGTGCCTAAGCTTTACATGTCTGCAGGGTCACTAGTTCAGGCACAGCAACACGGTCTTCAAACCCAGCACTTAATGCACTTGTGCTAAACGCTTTACCTGCATCATCTCATATACACATAACCACTGAGGGAAGTCCATGCTGTTATTATCCCCAATCTACAACTGAGAAAATGGAGGCTCAGAGAGGTTCAGAAACTCACTCAAGATCACAGATAATGTGGTAAAGAACATTGTGTCACACACAGCTGATATTACTGCCAAGCCTCCTGCTTTCTGACTCCCACCATGCTTTCTTACTCCTCACCTACAATTTCTCTTACCTTTCTTTCCCTCTTAATCCCTTGCATAAAGTTGTCTTAGTTTCCTGTGGCTTCCTTAGCAAAGTTCCACAAATTGGGTGGCTTAAACCAGGACACACGTATTGTCTCAGTTCTGGAGGACAGAAGTCAGAAGTCAAGATGCTGGTAGGTCCCGTGCTCCCTCTGAAGTCCTTAGGGAAGAAACTGATCCACGCCTCTCTTCTGGCTTCTGGTGGTGGCTTGCCAGCAATCCATTCCATCCTCTGTCTCAGTGATCACAGGGCATTCTCCTCTCTGTTGCCTGTGTCCAAATTTCCTCTTCTTAAAAGGATTCCTGTCATAATGGATTAAGAGCCCGCCCTTCTCCAGTATGACCTCATTTGAACTTGACTCTATTTCCATCTGTATTGACTCTATTTCCAAATAAGGTCACATTTTGAGGTACTAGGGACTAAGATCTCAATACATCTTTTGGAGGGACACAGTTCAATCCAAACAGTGTCTTACTAATGATTTGTGGCCACCTTAAATTTTTAATAACTGTGCCTACTCCGAGTGTCCAAGGCAGGAACAATATTCATATTATCTACCTCTGAACTTGCTCTAAGTTGAGTATCCCCTGCTGATATTTTCCCTCTGCAGAGCTTCTGAGTGACACCAAGCAGGCATCTGATTATCGTCTATCTCTCATCACCAGTGATGTGCTCAGAGAAGGAAAAGCCATATTAGTAGTTTTCAAATTTGAAAAGCATACAACTCCTTTTTAAATCCTTTGGGCTTCCACTTCCTCTTTGGCAAAATGAAGTGAATAGAATGCATACTATATTAAGCTGTTGTGTAAAATGTGATGAAATAAGAACAGTACATAGACCTATGCCTGGATTAGAAGAGATGCTCTATAGGGGTTAGTTACCATAATTATTATTACTATTATCATCATTATTATTAATTAGGAAAAATTTAAATAGCAGGGGAAGAATCTGAGATCTATAAGTGAGGTCACTTGAATCAAATTGTGCAACTAGTCAATGGCAGAAGCAAAGGCTAATTGTCCATTTAAAAGGCATTAAGTGAGCATCTACTATGTGCCAGGTTCTGTGGGACGTGCTGGGTATATACAGATTAATGTGCACAATGTGAACTTCTGTTAGAATGCCCTCTTTCCAATATGTTATATTTATCTAAATATTTGGGAATGATTTCAAAGGAAACATGCTAAGAATCCTAGAGAGACAAATTGCCATCTCAAGGTCAAACATTGTAGAGAGTGTGTATAAAACAATAACTCAGACATCCTGACACCTAAGCTGCTGCCCCTTCTATTCGATTACACTGCTGTGACAATTTGAAGTTCTTTTATAAGTCCCAAAATGAGAACTAATCCATTCCTGAGGGTGTGAGACCCTTTTGACTAGACTCAGGTTGAGTCTCCGCCCTCTCACTGGGTCTGATATAAACGGAGACACACAGGAAAAGGGAGCTCTGCAATATTTGATCTGGCCATGTGAAAGTGAGGACTGCAGGAAAACAGAGAAGCTTGGGGGAAGGCTGAGACCCCACAGAGATAGGCGGTCATCTTGATTTGCCACATAGCAGGACTACAGGATCAACGGTAGCTGACCTTGGTGAGAAAGCACCTCCAGTGGTGCCTAGATTTGGACATTTCATGACCTTGGAACTGTAGGCTTTTACCCTAATAATTTCCCATTATAAAAGCCAACCCATTTCTGGTACTTTGCATGAGAAGCCGTTTGGTAAACTAAAACAGCTGCCTTCAGACAAATGTCAATAGAAAAGTATACCCTTAGAAAATTAACACCCATTATACAATCTATTCCAACATCAACTTAGATTATTCTCTCCACCGGTGAACTGTTTACATTGAGGAGAGAAAAAGAGTTGTATCAAATTCTACTTGAGAATATCTTTCAAGGAGTGAGGCCACAGTAAAAAGAGCTGCAGACTAAGAGTTTAGAAAACTTGTTTCTAGTCCAGCCTAACTAGCTATGTTGAATGAAAAATACCATTGTATATGTGTAGGGAGGCTGGGTTGGGGAGTAGGGATGGGAAGTAGACCAGGACATTTACATGCTGCCATTCTTGCTACCACTATATTTTATTTCTTAATTTTAAATTTTATTTTATA
>JAQZBX010106840.1:0-10710 GCA_029593785.1 Cabassous unicinctus
CTTACATAAACAATAATTTTATAATAAAAGTTGTTGACTTACAAAACAAACTTGTATAACATACACGACTCCCATACACCATCCCACCATCAACACTTTGCATTGTTGTGGAACATTTGTTATAAATCATGAAAGAACATCATCAAAATATTACTACCCACTATATCTCCTATTTTATATTCAGTGTATTTTCCCCTAATCCACCCTATTATTAACAACTTGTATTAGTATATTTGTTATAATCATGAGAGAACATTTTCATATTTCTTCTGTTAACCACAGTCCATCATCCACCACAACAGTCACTGTGTTACACAGAACTATGCTTTGTATATTTCATTGAAAGTGTACATTCAGTGTCTCTCATTTTCAACATAGAGTTGTGGTGCCATCTCATCATTCAATTTTAGAACTTTACTTCTTATAGGAAAAATCCTCATTTACTCCCCCTATTTTTAACTCATTGATTTGATATAATATCCAAGATGGCAACAGAGTAGGGAGCTCATCCCACAGGCAGCTTAGAATCAGTCAGGCTCTCTCTTTTCAACTGGGTGATACCAGGGATCAGAAGAACACAGTACACCATCCAGGAAAGAGCAGGAAGTGGAGACTGAAAATTTGCAGTGAAGATTCATGAGTAGATTCCTCCACCTTGCAGAGGCAGTTGCCCATCCCATACTGGCAAATTGTCGCTTGGAGACCTACTCTCTGGCTGAAAGCAGAAGCTCTCTTTCCCAAAAGGAAGGAGAGGAAGTAGCCTGGCACCAACTATGTCTGCTGATAGCAAATTCATCTAGCTGCATTTCAATTCTGAGCACAGCTGAGGTTTAAATTTGCCCGTGCCCCAAAAACCAGCAGCCTTTGAGATATCTATGCCTGTGATGGTTAGACTAATGTGTTAACTCGGCCAGGTAATTGTGCCCAGTTGTTTAGTAAAGCAAACACTGAGTAATTGTAATACAAGGACATTTATGGACTTTAGTCACCAGTGAGTTCACTGCATAGAAAACTGATGACATCTACATCAGTAAGGGAGATTACCTTCAGCAATGAGTGATGCTTTATTGTTGAATGCTTTAAAGGAGGGAGTTTTTTCAGCATTCAGAGAGATTTTCCAGCTCATTTTTGGACAGCCAGCATCTTCTAGGTTTGCAGCTTTCCTGCAGAACCTGGACATGTGCATCTCCATGGTCATGTGAGAGACTCTTATAAAATCTCATACTATTGACAGATATTTCCTTTTGACTCTGTTTGCCTAAAGAACCCTGGATAATACAATGCCCCTGCCAAAAGTAGAAGCAGGTGTTATTGAAAAACACACCAGACTCCCAGGAAATAGGAGTCACGTTCAGCACATCCAAGTTGGAGAGCTACTGCTTGGGCCCCCACTAGAGTATTTATATTTTTTAATTTTTTAAAGGAGATATGGATTACAGAAAAATTATATAAAAATTATAAGGTATTTCAATATACCCTGACCCCTCCCTCTCATATTTTCCCCTATTAATAACATCTTTCATTAGAGTGGTACATTTGCTACAATTGATGTACAAATATTCAATCACACCTACTAGCCATGGTTTATACTTTACATTATGGTTTACACTTTGTAATATATAATTTTTGTTTGTTTTTTAAATATATTGTTATTTATTTTTAAAAGATACCCTAGTTTACATAAAATGTTACATAAAAAATATAAGGGATTCTCATATGCCCCACTCCCCACACCTCCGACTTTTCCCCACATTAAAAACTTCTTTCATTAGTGTGGTACATTCATTGCAATTGGTGAACAAATTTCAGAACATTGTCACTAAGCCTGGACAATAGTTTACACTGAAGATTACGCTCTAACCCAATCAATTCTGTAGGCTATGGCAGGATCTATAATAGCCTGTATCTGTCACCAAAATGTCATGGAGGTCAATTACAAGTACAGAAATAGCACCCATATTACATCTCTTTTTTCCTTTCCCTACTTCAGCACCCCAGTGTCCACCGTCTCCACATCAATGATATAATTTCTTCCATTGCTAGAATCACAATAAGTATATAGTAGAATACCTGTAAGTCTACACTATTTCATATTTAATTCCCCAATCCTGAGGATTCCTGAATGTCGATTCCCACCCCTACTCTAATTAAGAAGGGACTTTGATCCCATATGGGTGATGTATGGGACTCTCTTGCTTGCAGTTGCAGACTCTCTCAGTTCCTTGGTGTGGTGGTTGTCCATCCTCACCTCTTCATCAGCTCTCCTGGGTGAGTCAAATGAATTAAAGAGTAGGTTTTGCAACTCCACTGAGACTCAGAGCCCAGCCAGCACATGGACAGCCCAGAGATTCAAGTCTCCTGGATGTACACCTAACAAATCCAGCACCAACTTCAGGCTCAAAATACAGGGACAGAAGAGGCATGTGTAGAGAAGTCACATCTGAGTCCCACTCTGTCACACTTGGGAGAACAATCTCCAAAGTAGACCCCACTGGTAGCACACCAAACTCTGGAGCTATCCACCATGACTAAAGTACCTGGGTGCTTCTGGAGCCCTTGGGAGCCCCACTGTTTGGGGTAGTGTCAACTATGGCCATCTATGAGACCCTGCTGAGATGTGCATAATTGTTACATCTGGGATGACCTCCTGATACACTTTGAAGTCTCTTAGCCATATAAACTCAATTGGCTTTACATTTCCCCTCTTTTATTTGAGGTGTTTTTCCAATTGCATTGCTAGTTGATGCTTGGTAGCAATCCCTTGGTGCCAGGGAGGCTCATCCCCAGGAGTCATGTCCTAAGCTTGCGGGAATGTAATACATTCATATGATGAGTTTGGCTTAGAAAGAGGCCAGCTTTGAGCAACAAAGAGGTTCTCAGGATGCATCCCATAGGCCGACCATACCAATAAGCTAAGTTTCAATTTCTAGAACAAAGACTCATAAGCGCAGTCTTCAATATCAAGGACCCATCAGTGGATCATCCTCCTTCACCAGTCACTGCCCCTGCACTTGGGAGACTGTTGCTGCTCCTTTAAAGAATGTAGCAGAGCTTTCCAGGATGGGAATTCAGTATTCTCAAGGTTATTGTGTGAGTCTCCACCAACTGTTACAATGCCCTATGAACATTTCAACATTTTTACATGCCTTATATGTATGGTTAGGTGAACTTCCTCCCATTCAGCCCCCGTCACTGACACCCTACACCACCAATCCTCCCCCACCCTAGTTCTAACCCTTCTGTGATCCAAAGCTTCTTCAAAAATGAAGCCATTACAATTGCCAAATACAATTAATAGCAAAATGAAACAATAATGATAAGTTTAAATATGAGAAATAAAATACATAAAATTTTTTAAAAGCTAAAAATAAAATAAAATTAAAAGATTGGGATATTAAAAAAATGAATGATAATTTTTTTTTTATATTTTACTCTCCTCAACACAATATCTGGTGTCCTGTCTACACTGTGGCACCTTCCCCCACTCTTTCCCCAGTGTCTCACTATTTTTCATTTTCTTTTCAAAGAAGTTTTAGGTCACAGCAAAGTCACACACAGAATAGAGGAAATTCTCAAATTCCCAACATCCCACTTCTTTCTCCCCCACATATGAATACCTTTTTATATGTGGATGATACCTTTGTTATAACAGATATACAAATAGTGAAACATAACTACTAAACATGATCAATGGTTTACATTATGGTTGGCATTTTATACCATACACTTTTATAAATTTTGATGATAAATACCATGTCCTATGTCCATTGTAAGATCATGTAGAACACTTCCATTGTCCACAAAACACCACCTGATCTATCTAGTCTATTCCTCCCTCCTCCTCCCTTTGAGTCCCAGGGAGAACTTCTGACTTCACTCTTTGAATGATAAGATTCATAGTTACATGAAACAAGACTGAGGTCTTGACACACTGGTTTGTCCTCCTGTATTAGGAACTGCCCATGCTCTAGAGAGTCTCCTGCCTATTTGTGAAAAAATCTGTCCATCCAAAGATGGGAGTCCAAGTCTTTCCTGCTCATTATGTGAGTTTTCATCCACTGATACAACACATTATGATAGAATCATCACTCACACACTCCCTAGAAGCCTGCTACAGGTGTGCCCTGTCCCGAATGCCTCCTGATCCAACACCATATACCAGTAACACTTTCTGTCTTATTGCCATAAGAACATTCCCAAATTTGTACTTTCAACCACATATCCACAAATCCCCAGTGTTCACCTGGTCCCACTCCCAACCCTCCCCCAGTACCCTGGACATTCCAACCCACCCTTTCCACTCTACCCTCTGCCAACCCTGCACCACCCAACCCAATAATATCACTAACCTCCTGTCATATCACTTCAATATGCAACTACACACTTTCATTTTACCATAGATTAAACCCTTATTGGTGTTGGCTCACATGATTTCTCTCCCTTTCTATTTCCTTTAAACCTATCTTCCAGAAAATAACTCTCATAGCCTGCTCAATTTGTTTAATTCATATCATGTACTGTTCATCTTTCAAAGGCTGTCTTGCTTCACTCAACAGAAGGTTGTCAAGATTCATCCATGTTATCCCATGTATAAGCATTTTATTCTTTCATACATCTGAGTAATATTCCATTGTATGTATGTACCACATTTTGTTGCTCCATTCATCTGTTGATGGACACCTGAGTTGATTACAACTTTGGCAATAATAAATAATGCCATTATGAATATTGGTGTGCATATAACTGTTCATGTATTTTCTTTCAATTCTTTTGGGTATATACCCAGCAGTGGAATTCCTGGATCATATGACACTTCTACAGTTACTTTGTTGAGGAGCTGCCAACTGTCCTCCACAAGGGCTGGGCCATTTTCATTCCCACCAGCAGTAAATGAGGGTTCCCATTCTTGAACATCCTCTCCAACACTTACAGACCACTATTGTTCTAATAGCCACCATTCTAATGTGTGTAAAATGGTATCTCATTGTAGTTTTGATTTGCATTTTCATAATAGCTAGTGATGTTGAGCATCTTTTAATGTGCTTTTTAGTCATTTGTATTTCTTCTTTGGTAAAGTGTCTTTTCAGGTCACTTTTCCATTTTTTAATGGGTTGTTTGTCTTTTTATTTTTGAGATGTAGGATTTCTTTATATATGCAGGATATTAGGCTCCTATCCGAATTATGGTTGCTAAATATTTTCTCTCATTGGGTAGGTTGTCTTTTTACTTTCTTGATAACCTACTCTGAGGTGCAAAAGTTTTTAATTCTGAGGAGATCCCATTTATCTATTTTCTCTTTTGCTGCTTGTGTTTTCGGTGTGAAGTTCGTGAAACCATTTCCTATTACATGGTCCTGTAGAAGCTTCCTTACATTATCTTCCAAGGTCTTTATGGTCTTGGTTCTTATATTTAGATCTTTGATCCATCTTGCATTGATTTTTGTACAAGGTGTGAAATGATGTTCCTTTCTCATTCTTTTAAATAGGGATATCCAGTTCGCCAAACACCATTTGTTGTAAAGGCCATTATCTCCCAGTTGAGTGGGCTTGGTGGCCTTGTGAAATATCAGATGATTTTAAAAGAGAGGAACTATTTCAGAATTCTTAATTCAGTTACATTGGTCAATATGTCTATCCTTGTGCCAATGCCATGCAATTTTGATCACTGTATCTCTGTACTATGTTTTAAATTCAGGTAGTGTGATTCGATCAAATTCAGTTTTATTTTTCAGTATGCCCTTGACGATTCCGGGCCTCTTACCCTTCCAAATATATTTCATAGTTAGTTTTTACAATTCATTAAAAAAGCTGTGTTGATTTTATTAGGATTGCATTAAATCTGTAGATAAGTCTGCGTAGGGTACACATCTTAATGATGTTTAATCTTCCTATCCATGAACAGGAATATTCTTCTATTATATAAGTCTTTTTTGATTTCCTTTGACAGTGTTGTGTAGTTTTCTGTATATAAGTCCTTTACATCTTTAGTTAAACTTATTCCTAGGTATTTGATTCTTTTAGTTACTATAGCAAATGGTATTTTTTTCTTGATTTCCTCCACAGATTGCTCTTTATTTGTCTATAGAAATGCTACTGATTTTTGTGCATTGATCTTATAGCCAGTGAGTTTCTCAGCTTATTTATAAGTTCTAGAAGCTTTGTTGTAGATTTCTAAGGACTTTCTATGTATAGGATCATGTCATCTGCAAATAGTGAAATTTTTACTTCTTCCTTTTCAGTTTGGATACCTTTTATATTTTTC
Organism: Cabassous unicinctus; assembly: GCA_029593785.1. Lineage (NCBI taxonomy): Eukaryota > Metazoa > Chordata > Mammalia > Cingulata > Chlamyphoridae > Cabassous > Cabassous unicinctus. The sequence continues at coordinate 6,262 of JAQZBX010106840.1, forward strand.
TTGCCTCATTGCTGGAGCAAGTACTTCTAAAACAATGTTAAATAGGAGTGGTGATTGTGGGCTCCCTTGTCTTGTTCCTATTCCTAGAGGGAAACCTTTTAGGATTTCACCATTGAAGATGATGTTAGCAGTGGGGTTTCCATATATACCCTTTATCATGTTCAGAAAGTTTCCTTCTATTCCTATCTTTTGCAGTGTTTTTAAAAGGAAAGGTTATTGTGCTTTGTTGAATGGTTTTTCTGCATCTATAGAAATGATCACGTAATTTTTTTTCTTTCAATCTGGTTATGAGGTGTATTACATTGATTGATTTTCTTATGTAGAACCATCCTTGTATACCTGGGATAAACCTGGTCATGGTTTATAATTAGTTATATATGCTGTTGAATGTGATTAGCAAATATTTTGTTCAGGATTTTAGCATCTATGTTCATTAGAGAGATTGGTCTGTAATTTTCCTTTCTTGTGGAATCTTTGGCTTTGGCATCATAGAATGAGTTAGGCAATTTTCCTTCTACTTCTATTTTTTGGAAGATCCTAAGCAGGATAGGTGTTAGTTCTTTCCAGAATGTTTGATAGAATTCCCCTGTGGAGCTGTTTGGTCCTGGGCTCTTCTTACTTGTGAGGTTTTTGATGATTGAATTGTAATTGTAATTGTATTGTTGTGTTGCACTGTTGAGTTCATCAATTTCTTCTTTCATCAATGTAGGCTGCTTGTGAATTTCTAGGAATTTGTCCATTTCCTCTAAATTATCATTCATGTTTGAATATAATTTTTCAAAGTATCCTCTTATGATACACTTTATTTCTGTGGGGTCATTTGTGATATCCCTGTCTTCATTTCTTATTTTGTGTATTTACCTCTGCTCTCTTTTTTCTTTGTTATTCTGGCTAAGGGTTTGTCAAATTTATTGATGTTTTCAAAGAACCAGATTTTGGTTTTGTTTATTTTTTCTAGTGCTTTCATATTTTCTATTTCATTTAGTTCTGCTCTAATCTTTGTTATTTCCTTCTTCCTACTTCTTTCAGGTTAGTTGGTTGTTTTTTTCCCAATTCATCCAGGTGTGCAGTTAGCTCTTCCATTTTAGCAAAAACATTCACTTTATCAGTTTCCCAGAAAGAGAAGAGAATGGAAAAGAGACAGAAATAATATTTGAGGAAATAATGAATGAAAACTTTCTAACCCTTATGAAATACATAAATATCAATAACCAAGAAAAATAATATACACAAAGAGAATAAATCTGAAGAGACCTATCTGAGACACTTACTATACAGAACAACAAATATCAGACACAAAGAGAGAATTCTGAAAGCAGCAACATAAAAACAAAGCATCACACACAAGGGCCAGTCAATAAGATTAAGGGCTTACCTTTCATCAGAAACCATGGAGGCAACAACAAAGTGATAAGATGTATCTAAGGAACTGAAAGAGAAAAAACTGCTAGCCAAGAATTCTGTATCCAACAAAACTGTCCTTCAAAATTACGGTGAGTTCAAAGTCTTCACAGACAAATAAAAACTGGTAGAATATATTACAAAATGACCAGAATCACAAAAGATACTAAAGGGAGTGCTACAGCCTGAATGAAAAAACAAGGGTGAGACTTTTGGAAAAGAGTTTAGAAATGAAGATTATCAGGAAGAGTAAACTAAAGGATAAAAAGACAGACAATAGAAAGATGTGAAAACAGAGAGCCAAAGGACAAAATGGATAAAATCAGTAATGTCTTTACAGTAATAACACTGAATGTTAATGGTTTGAATTCCCCAATCAAAAGACATAGACTGATACAGTGGATTAAAGAAATATGAGTTGTCTATATGATGCCTACAAGAGATCCACCTCGTACATCCCAGTAAAAAGTGAAAGGTTGGAAAAAGGTATTCCATGATAATATCAACCAAAAAAGAACTGGAGGAATGTTACTAATATTGGACAAAATATATTTCAAAAGCAAAACTGTTATAACCAATGAGGAAGGTCATTATATATTAATAAAAGGGACAATTCACTAAGAAGAAATAACTATACTAAATATTTATACATCCAATCTGAGTGGCCCAAGATACATGAGGCACACAGTGGCAAAACTGAAGAGAGAAATAGATGTCTTTACAATGATAGTTGGAGACTTCGATAAACCACTCTCAGAATTGGATAGAATATCTAAACAGAGAATGTGATTAATATGATAATATGATAAATGAACTAGACCTAACAGACATATATAGAGCACTGCACACCAAAACAGATGGATATACTTGTTTTTCAAGTGCTCATGGTTCCTTCTACAAGATAGACCATATGTTGGGTAACAAGACAAGTGTCAATAAATTTTAAAGTTTAAAATTATACAAAACACCTTCTCTGATCATAATGGAATGAAGCTGAAAATCAATAATGGAAGGAAAGGGGGAAATTCATAAATATATGGATAGTAACACTCTTATAAAATCAGTGGGTAAAATAAGAAATTGCAAAGAATTCAGCAAATATTTCAAGACAAATGATCTTGAGAATAAAACATAACAAACCTACGGGACACCATAAAGTCAGTGCTGAGAGGGAAATTTTTAGCCCCTTAATGCTTTCATTAATAAAGAAAAAGAGCTAAAATTGAAGATCTAACTGCACCCCTGGATGAACTAGAAAAATAACTGCAAACTAATCCCAAAACATGCCAAAGGAAAGAAATAGTAAAGATTAGAGCAGAAATAAAGGAAATAGAGAAAAAAAAAATAAAGAGGATCAAGAAAACCAAAAGTTGGTTCATTGAGAAGATCCAAAAAATCAACAAACTCTTACCAAGAATGACAAAGAAACTAAAGAGTTGACACAAATAAATAACAACAGAAATGAGAAGGGGAACGATATTACTGACCCCACAGAAATAAAAGAGATCCGAAGACGATACTATGAACATCAGAATGCCAAAAAAATAGACAATGTAGAGAAGATAAACAAATTCCTAGAAATACACAAACCTCCTACAATGATCCTAGAAGAAATAGAAGACCTCAACAAGCAAACCACAAGTGAAGAGATTGAAACAATTATCAAACATCTCCCAAAGATGAAAAGCCCAGGGCTAGATGTCTTCACAGTTGAATTTTATCAATCATGCAAAGGCTATCTAATACCAATCTTGCTCAAGCTCTTCCAACAATTGAACAGGAATGAATGCTAGCAAATTCATTCTATGAAGCCCACATCACCCTAATACCAAAACCAGATAAATACACTACAAAAAAGAAAGCTGCAAACCAGTATCTCTAGTGAATATAGATGCAAAAATCTTCAGCAAAATACTTGCAAACAGAATCCAAAAGCAGATTAAAAGAATTATACACCACGATCAAGAGGGTGTTATTCCAGGTATGCAAGGGTGGTTCAACACAAGAAAATCAATTAGTGTAATAAATCACCTTCATAAATTGAAGAAGAAAAATCACAAACTTCTCAATTGATACAGGAAAGACATTTGCCAAAATACAACACCCTTTCTTGATAAAAAGAAAAACAGTCCAAAAATATTAATAGAAGAAATCTTTCTCAATATAGTAAAGTATATATATATATATAAAAAGCTACAGCTAGCATAGTACTTAATGGTGAAAGATTGAAAACTTTCCTCCTGAGATCAGGAATAAGATAAGGATGCCCACTATCACCATGGTCTTTCAATATTGTGTTAGAGGTTCCAGCTAGAGCAATTAAGCTAGAAAAAGAAATAAAAAACACCCAAATAGGAAAGGAAGAAGTAAAATTTCACTAATTGCTGATATGATCCTAGATCTAGAAAAATCAGCAACAAAGATACTAGAACTAATAGATAAGTTTAGCAAAGTGGCATGATACAAGATTAATATGCACTAATGATTCACAATCTGATTAGGAAATCAGGAAAAAATCCATTATTAATAGCAACCAAAACAACCAAATATTTAGGAATAAACTTAATCAAGGATGTAAAGTACCTATATTCAGAAAACTACAAAATATTTTTGAAAGAAACTGAAGAAGACTAAAATAGATCGAAGGATATTCTGTGATCATGGAATAGAAGACTAAATATCCTTAAGATATCAATACTACCCAAACTGATTTACAGATTCCATGAAATCGCAATAAAAATCCCAATAGCCTTTTTTTGCAGAAGTGGAAAAACCAATTACCAAATTTATTTGGGAGAGTAAGGGTCCCTGAATAGCAAAAAAATAATCTTTAAAACAAAGAATGAAGCTGAAGGACTCTCAATTTTGGACTTTAAAAAAATGTATATGTATCCATTACATTTAATTGAGAAATGTATATATTTATTCATCTGTGTTTACTTTTTAGTTTTTAATGGTTTGTATTTTCAATTATTAAATGTGTAAAATAAAGTCTAAAAAAAAACAAACATATTAACTGGCTATAGTGGTAAAAAAAAAAAAAAAAAA
>JAQZBX010106841.1:0-10719 GCA_029593785.1 Cabassous unicinctus
TGGACCCACAGAGCCTTAAGAGGGAAGAGGAAGACTGAACTCGCACAGATGTCGCCTGCCATCTTGTGTCAATATGTGGCAACAGACTTTGGATGAGAAAGTACCTCTTATGGTACCTTGAGTTGGACTCTTTAGGGCCTTTTGACTGTAAGCTTCTATCCCAAATAAATACTCTTTATAAAAACCAACAGATTTCTGGTACTTTGCATCAGCACCTCTTTGACTGACTAATACAGACACCTAGTCAATCCTTTTAGACTTTCTCCCTTTATGAATGGCAGGCTTATTCCTAGTAACAATTTGGTTATACTTCTCATTGGCAATGAGCACCACACATTAGCAGTAGCCAGCGCATTGCCCATTGACTCTTCAGTAGGAGTGATTCTTGTTTGAGCCCCAAGATTTGGCTCAGGACCTGTTAAATTTTCTTCATATTGTCAACACCATTTTCAATGTCCTAGGACACTCAACATCCCCAGAGATGAAGGGCAGGAACCTTTACATTCAGAGTAGTGCTGATGTGGAATGGAAAGATTCCTGCATCTGTACTTAGGTATAATTTAAAAGATCTCTCCTTCTCCTTACCCTCAATCTCCACTCTGCTCTGATCCAGATCGTAATGCACAAGCATCTTGCTGATCCCATAGGAGGTAATTTTTAAAGAGCCTGCAAAAAGAATAAAGGAAAGAATGGACCTCTCAATACTTACACTTACTCAGTACTCTTACTTACAACAGAAAATACCAGAGCTTTTCAGTACCACTTAAAACAGAAAATTCCAGAACAATATACAAAACTTTTGTATGTTTGTATTTATCTGTAGGTACACGTCAATGTGTGCATAGCTTAGGAATGCTATTATAATGCCATCTTCTCAAAAAACCTTTTTGCACTTGGGCATTTGCAGAATTTAAAGTTAAAATGAGAGAAATGACAATAGAGAGCTGGGACTACCCACCTCTCAACTCACACATTCCCCAAGATGAGAGCCATGGCCTCGTTCTGTGCAGCTGTAGACATATAGCTGGGTGAGTTAGGGGCACAGTGGTGTGGGCTCTAGGAGTGGCAAGATTACAGGTTTCTGGGCATCTCTTATTTGCCCTTAGACGGGATTTTCTAGTAAAATTGATCATTGCTTTCCAAGATCCTGCTCAAGATGGGTCAGTATAAAGGGTTAAGAAGAAACACCACAGCTAACCTTACTAATGTATACACAGAGAGAGAACTGGAGTGACTCTGTTTACTACTATCTTGGTAGAAAAACTGAGTTCAGACAACCCCACATGCCCTCCCTCTTGTGAAGAGACCGGAATTTCCCTGAGGAGCTTCTGCCTATGCTTCAATCTGTTCTGGAATAGGACTTTTACTGGACAGAAGGGTTCCTTTTTGGTGAAAATATTTGACGTGAGACTGGCAAAGCCCATGGAAACATAATCCTTGGTATAGAATTTCACGTTCTCTCAGCCTCCAAAAAGACATGCCCAATAATCCTACAGCTGTAGGTCTCCTTGACAGGATTCCAGGTGGGACACTGGCACATCTCGTTTCCACAATGTAAATCTTGAGTTCCAGAAATACTGATTAGGGCCAGGTTAGTCCTCTGTGGAAGGGCCAAGGGCAGGGCAGGACAAATTAATAATTCAGGAAAGGAGTAAAGGAAAGGTGTCAGTTGAATTGTGAAAACCCTGAAATCTTTGTCTTCTCACATTGAACACATAGCAATTGGCTTAATTAGGTTTCTTCCCATTTCAAGTAATGCAATATTTATATTCTGCCCCTGTTTTTTTCTGGGATTCTTTGCTTGGCTCCTTTTTGCTCTTCCCCCAAATTATCAGTTGCTTAGAACTTTGTCTCTCCTTCCTTCCCTTCTCAGCTAAAATATGCCCAGCCTCCTCATTCCATTCCCAGCTAATATGAAAAACTAAACTGCAGGCAATATAATGGAAGCTCTTAATGAAGTGGAACAGGCAAGATATTTGTACTTTAATGGGAGACTTCGATATTCTACTGTTCTCTCCCATCTATATCATTTGTTCTGTCTCTTGCTACCCTATTGATGAAAATTATCAAATGCAAAAGCTGGTAATAGAAATGTAAATTTCATGGCTTATTCAATGGGCATTTTTGTGTGTGTGCATCTCATGGAAACTTGTGCTGAGAAAAATGGGTGATATTTCAATAACTAGGCTCCTACAAAATGATGGTTGGGTTAATTTGACTCCATTGGGTAAAGGGGCAGGGTGCAGAATTAAACAGTCATGACTAATAAGGATACAAAAACTGTTTCCAACTAAGAAAGAGCTGTGGAGAAGATATGAGCTATTGTCACTTTCTGACTTGAATTTTTCCTGGCACGAATCTTACTTTTACCCTTTCAGAAATTTGTTTCTGTAAATTAGCAATATTGCCACCAGATGGCAGCAGCATAACAGGATTACTTTTTTTTTTTTTTTTAATGTAGGAAGAAAATTAGGAGAGTATGACAAAAACAATTGGACTAGATTTCCGAAAAAATAAACCAAACATAAATCTCTTTGTCATCGTTGTTAAAGTTGATACTTTCAGGAAGCCGGTGTAGCTCAGTGGTTGAGCACCTCCTTCCACGTATGAGGTCCCAGTTTAATCTCTGGTACCTCCTAAAAAAAAAAAAAAAAAAAGGTTGATACTTTCAAACACCAAAACAAAGGGATCCTAAGCACATCAGGTCCATAGGAGGAGGCAGTGCAGAGTGGTGGTTAGGTGGAGGTTCAGATGTCAGACAAACCAGACTTGAAGTCCCAGCTTTACCTTATATTGAGTATGATGACGTTCAGGAAGTTAAATTAGCCTCACAAGATTGTGTGATGATTAAATGATCTATGGGCCTGGTACACACTCAATGCTCAATAGATGGAAGTCATTGTCATTTTAGGCAATATCCTCTGCAACTCTTAGTTTTTCATTAAAAACTTATTTCTTTAAAGAAACATTAAATGACACTTATGAAGTTGCAACCTACTTTGGGTTTTAGTTTAAAGGCTTCAAGGAAGACTCATGGCAAAGCTCCGGTAACTTCTCTCATGCCCTCAACAACTTTCTTACTTAAGGAATAATTTTGGTGACAGGCCTTTTTGACTCACTGCTTCTGATGGCCCCAATCTAAAAGTCTATATATAAATCATAGATGGAAGGCCATTTTCTGGGCTAAAAACTTCAATGGCTCTTAACTGCTTATTGGATCAAGTCAGTCTACCTTAGCTTGGCACATAGGGCCCACCTTAAAGTCTAGTCAGCCAATGAGGAAGCCCACTGCTCTAATCCAATAGATCTACCTGTGGTGCCTTGGTGGGTTGTAATCAGTTATGAGACATGTCAGAAATAATTTGAGGGTAACAAGAGTTAAAATATTGAAGGAATATACAATCAGCATGCTGGGAATTATGCTCACCCAGGGGAGGGCCTTTGGATCTGTGTTGGGCTGGTGAGGAGCCATTGAGAATACCTTTTCTGGACCTATTGGTCATAATGTTCTCTGAACTCATCATACATCTTCACTCCTTGCTGCCATTACTCAAGCTTTTCTTCTGCTTCCAATGGCTTTTCCACCTCCCTTACTTCCTCATCCAGCATCCTGAAAGATCCTTACACAAATGAAGCTCCTCTGTGAAGCCTTTTCCAACCCACCAGGAGCTGTCACCCCCTTTCTCTGCTCACTTTATACTTTCATTATCACCCTCATTCATTCAACAAACATTTGAATACCTAGTGTGACCACATTACCTCATAATTTGATTAAGTGTCAGTCACTCCAGCAGGAGTGCAGGCGTTTGCATACCGGGGCCATTCCTTAATTATCTTTGCATCCTTAGAACTTAGTAGAGGGGGCATCGTAGTAAAAAAAATACTGGTTGATTTGTAAACTAAAAAAAAATGAATGAATAAAGAGCAAAGTGTGCCATGGACTGTGAGAATCACATATGGAGGGCTATAGATGAGGCTGATCAGAGGAACAGGGAGGAGAAGGAGAGGAAGAAGTGGAGAGTAAACTCAAAAAAGCACTTGCCTTTTGGAGCCAAAAAGCAAAGTATTTTCGTTGTTCTGGCAGAAGTTGCCAGCATCTATTTCTCTGTAGGCATAGGCACCAGGATCCTTTGTTCCCAGTGTATTATTTTACCTTTGTTATCAAATCCTAATCTTTAGATTCCATCAGCTAAGCCATTAACTGCTTTTTAAATTGACTACCAATTGGATATTAAAGTCGTTAATGTCCACCGGAGGGAAAAACAAACAGAATCCATGGATATGTAGGGGCACTAGCTGGTACTAAGATAGGAAAGTCCACATGCCTAAAGGCTGAATAGGCAGGGAGATTAGGGTATAAAAGAGACCCAACCTCCCTCTGTGTTCCCCTACCCTTGGCTCTTGCCATAGCATCCTGCATGTTGGTAGGCCATTGAAAATCGGCACCATGAAGATCCTGGTCTTGGTCTTGGTTTGTCTACACCTCTCAGAGGGTGTAGAAAGGTATGTATTAACATTCAGCTTCATTGTGAATTCCACTCCTCAGTAAGCCTGACAAGCTAGGAAAGACCAAAGGTCTTCCTCTGCAGGCCTCTAGGAGAGGCAGTCAGGGTGTCTCTCAATATCATAAACTGAGCACTCAATGCCCACTGGGCCAAGACTTCAAATGGATGGATGAATAGAAGGATGGATGGATGGATGGATGGATGGATGGATGGATGGAGGATGGGTGGATGGATGAGTGGCTGGATGCGTGGGTGGATGGATGGTGTGTGTGTGTCGGTGGGGGGTAAGTGTTTTGTTGACCAAGGAGGAAGGGTTCATGATCCCTGCCCCAGACTTACAGGAAGAACTGGAAAGAAACAGACCTTGATTCTCTGGAAACAATATAAAAACATAGCAAACCAATATGTGAGTTTCTGTATACCCATGCTGGGAATTCAGGTGTGATTACAGGAGTCAGAGCTGGTGAGAATCTGGGAGGATTTCCTGTAAGAGGCTATTCTTGAGCAGAGTACTGAAAACATTGGAAGAATTGAAGGAACTGTTTTAGTGGAGGCAAGACGAAGCTCATTCCTTTTGTTTACCCTATTCTCTGCAGAGTTATTCTGAAGAAAGGAAAGTCTAGCCGTCAGGCAATGAAAGAGCAGGGTGTACTGGAGGCATTCCTAAAGAACCACCCAAAGGTTGATCCAGCTGCCAAGTACTATTTCAACAACGACGCTGTTGCTTATGAGCCCATCACTAACTACCTTGATGTGAGTGAAGAATGGGGGTGGGGGGCAGTTGTCCATTACCCTTGGCTACTAACCATCTCAGACACTCATTTCTACCTCTCATTAGCTATGATTTTGGACCAGCTACTAAACCTTTGTAAGTCTCACCTTCCTATGGAAAGTATCTGAATAATAGAGTTGTGAGTTGGCACTTTTCCTTCCACCTTAATGGCCCATCTGTCTAAAGCTCCATTTGTATAGTTAAGAGATTCATAGTGGGAATGTTCAAGTTAATTGAAAGATCCACAGGAAGTCCCAGCAATGGGCTATAAGAGGAAGGAAGGGAAGCATATGCAAGGCTGCCCGGCCATGCAGCAATATTTCCAGTGACTCCAGACACTACTTCTCTCCCCATTTTGGAAAAGTATAATGGTCCCCTGCTGGTCCCCAGAGCATATGCTCGAATGCCTACACTATGGATATGATGTCTAATCAGTGCATTGGACACTCTGGTGCACTATGGACTTGTTCTTAGTGAAATGTTATATAGAGAGTCAGAGCTAGAAGGCAACTTAGTGATCTATCTCCTATTTCAACTCCCACATTTTATAAATAAAGGAACTAGAGCAAGGTAAGTGAAGGGACTTGCACAAATTCACCTAGAATTTAAACTATCTTCCCCAGTGAAATGTTTGGTTTTTTTTGCCACCTATGCTGCCTCTCACCCCAGGCTTCCTCAGTGTATATGCTTTGCTAGTATGTGACTGAAGGAGATGGTGATATAAGTATCTAATACTGTAAAAGAAGGGTGTGTGTGTGTGTGTGTGTGTGTGTGTGTGTGTGTGTGTGATGTGAGGAGGGTGGATGGACACTGGGAATGGGAAAGAAAAATGAGTACTTCTCCCACCACCTTGGGTGTTCTGGCATAGTATGGCAAATCCACGGAGGTATCACCTTATTGCAAAGTAGAAAACACATTTGGAGGAGGACATTGTCTCAGCTGATCAAAGAACTGGGCTTACAATTAGGGACAAAAAGATGAAACGTCTAGAGGGGCTGGCTCCAGATGGGAGGGAGAACTTGTGATTTCCTGTGGGTTAACTTCTTCCCCATCCTTAGGACAATGCTTGGGAGCTTAACAAGGGTGGCTCACTTTTCTTTGCAGTCTTTTTATTTTGGTGAGATCAGCATTGGGACACCACCCCAAAATTTCCTGGTCCTCTTTGACACCGGCTCCTCCAACCTGTGGGTGCCCTCCACCTACTGCCAGAGCCAGGCCTGCTGTGAGTACACCACAATAATCACCCATTCCCATGGATGGAAATAGAGGGAGGGGTCGAGAAAGGAGTATTAATAAGGGTCAGAGTCAGGATTTGAGCTCAGGCTTCTAAGTCTAGAGTTCTTTACCCATATCCATGATTTCATCCTCCTTATATTAGGAACATCTAGAAATCTTGCCCTCAGTCTATCAAGCACTTCAGCACCACATTTCAGAAGGGATGACTCTTCTGGAAAGAGGCAGAAGAAATGACTAAGGCTTCCATTTTTTTCTACACTCTGGCTTCCCCTCAGCTCCTTTGTGATCCAGAATTCCTGGCACCCCTGTGCCAATCCTTCCCTTAGGTCACGGTAGATTGGAAGGAATCTGGGCAATGTTTATCATCCAAGGGGACAGACTTTTCAGGAACCAATACAGATTGTCTAGATTACAAAGGATCTGAGGCCAATGCCCTGTCCCAGCCTTGCTGTGATGACCCCAGGCCATTGAGGATAAATTGCCTCCAAGTGTTTAGGAAAGCAGTGAATGACACTAATATTCCATTTTGTCTCTACAGCCAATCACAACAAGTTCAATCCCAGTCTGTCCTCTACCTTCAGGAACAACGGGCAAACCTATACTCTCTATTATGGAAGTGGCAGCCTGGGTGTGGTCCTAGGCTATGACACCGTTACTGTGAGTGGCATTTTCTTAGCCTTCCAGGGTTTGTGATTTAGGTCCCATTTTCTAAAGCCTTATGCCATCAGAGAAATCCAAGCCTACTAATTAAGTACAACCTTTATTGAAGCTGAGAGTCAGAAGAGACTTTGAAGGCCATCTCATTCAATCTTCTTCCCTAGGCAGGAATTGCTTCCATATCAGTCTTAATAGGTGGCTTTCTAATTGTAGAAAGTTCTTTATAATGTGCAAAGTTTGTCTTTTTGTGACTTTGCTCCCTGGTCTCAACTCTGCTGTCTGGAACCACACAGAATAAATCTGTTTCCTCTTCCACATAACACTTTGGATATTTGAAGACATATTTTCTCACTCTACCCTTATTTCTTTAGGTCAAATACCCACAGTTTCTCTACTCAGTCTTGTATGTGTGTTATTTAGCATAAAACCAGTCACTGTCATTTCACTCCATGGAAGTAGAAGCTATAACTCCAGAAAATGGCTGCCCTGCCTCTTCGACACCCACACTCTTTTTCTTCCCAGACATGCATGGTTGGGTGACGCTGTTACCCTTTCACCCTCCACTCCCTTGGTTGAGCTCTGCATGAAAGAAGCCAACTTCTTCTCCCCAGGAGAGGTTCTAGACTGCAGACACTGGGAAGGATTTGTCTGCTTGACTTGCTAGCTCTGCTGTCTGCTCACCCTAGGTTCAGAACATCGTCGTCAATAACCAGGAGTTTGGCCTGAGTGAGGAAGAGCCCAGCAACCCCTTCTACTATTCAGACTTTGATGGGATCCTAGGAATGGCCTACCCAAACTTGGCAGTGGGAAATTCCCCTACAGTCATGGAGGGGATGCTGCAGCAGGGCCAGCTCACTCAACCCATCTTCAGCTTCTACTTCTCTCGGTAAGAACCTGTTGCCCTACACCCTGTCCTGGGAAGGGCTCAGGAAACATGTGGCTTAGAACCTTCCATAGAATCCACAACCCAAGATCAGACATGGTCCAGGTTATAAAGCTTCCTTACACAATGAGTATAACTTGCTGTATACAATCTATGCGTTTCTGAAAAATTGTGAGTAATTTCATTTTGGGGGGAATTTTATTTTAAATGCACTGTAAGAACGTTTTTATGATATTAGGCTGTAAGAGAGAGGATGACTCTTCCCTTAAAAGTAAGCAATATTCCATCAACATTTATTTTATAAATCTGGAGATGGATGTATTAGATTTGTCAAACTGTAGAGGTGTTGAACAAGCCATCTGAGCATTTACTAGTAAAGGGAACAATATGGAAATAACTCTAACAACACCTCTGGCTTTATAAAGTGTTCCTGTAGCTATTGCTTCAAGCGATATCTCAAAAGTCCTGTTATTAACCCCATTTGACCAGTGAGGAAATGGAGGCTCAAATAGGTTGCCAATATTCTCTAGGTCACTCATTGGTAGGTATGGAGCCAAGACTCCTCAAACATCTTTATCACAAAATCCAGTGCTTTTCCTCCTCCACCTGGCCTTGAACTTTTGTGGCAAACTTTACTCCCTGCTCTGTCATTCCAGAACACATGATCCTCAGGGGACTTGAAATCCAAACCTGGGTAGGCCCAGGGTAGTGAAAACAAGGGGCCTTATCCTTCTAACATTGTCCAGTTCACAACCTGACTATGAAAGGAGCATTCTTGTCATTGCACACTTGAGATCTGTCAAGCCTAATTCCAGGTGTTCCCAGAGCTGTTTCTTCTCCTTCTCACTTCATCCCAGGAAGGGTTTCTCAGGGATGCTTTTATAGTTTGTCTTCAGGTGCCTGGTTTCCAACACTGTCTCCTCTTTTATGGGCATAGTCTACATTTCCAATTTTCTAAGACTTTGGGTTTCATTCTGAGAAGTCTCTCCTTTGTGTCTCTAAGCCAGATGGACTCTGAAGAGCAGCTCAGAGGATGGATTCCCTCCTTCTGCTGTACCTCGGGGTCTGAGGGAAGGAGGGAAGGAGGGAGAAGAGGGAGAAATTGCCTGTCCCACTATGTTGTGGGAATTCATGCTCTTCTACATTTCTCCGCAGGCAACCAACTCGTGAGTATGGTGGAGAGCTCATCCTGGGAGGTGTGGATACTCAGCTTTATTCTGGTGATATCATCTGGACCCCTGTCACCCAGGAAGAGTACTGGCAGATTGCCATCCAGGAGTAAGTAGAGAGGACAATTCCTATGGGTTGTGGATACTTCTAGGGTGCCCCTCCAGTGTGACAATGTTTCCTGGTCCTGTTGTGGCTGACACCCTTCTTCCACATGGCACAGATTTCTTAAATAATCACTTAAACCATCAAGGCTGAGGTGGGCCTGGAGCTCAGTAGCCTCTGACATCTAGCTCTTGTCTGAATTTTTTGGATTGCTCATCTGAGCCTTGTCTTGCCAGCAGGCTGGTCATTCCTAGGCACTGTGAGTCCATGTTATTTCTTCTGGAAGCTCCATCATCACCATTTCCATCATCAGTAAAAGTAATAGCTGTCACAGAGGTGTTCTATATGCCAGGCACTGTGCTAAGAACTTTACATATATCATGTATATAATTTCCACAGCAACATATAAAAAATAAAGAAACCAAGGCTCAGAGGTTAAATGACTTGTCCAAAGTAACACTTTTCATAAGGCTAGGATTTAAGCACAAACTTATCTCACCCCAAAGCTCGTGATCATGACCACTGTAGTTACTTTCACACTCAAAAGCCCCAAGAATTCTCCATTATGGGCAAATTAAAGACCAAACTCCTTTGGCCTGGTATTCAAACCATACAAAACCTATGCCCACCTATCAATACAGCCTTCCCACTACTTCCTTACCTGAAACATAGACTTCACCAAGTCCTTGCATATTGCCGTGGCAATATGTTCTATGGAACATTGCATTTCCTTTATGGTGCTTATCAGAGCTTTAGTTAAACATCACTTGTATGTTTTTTGTTAAGTGTCTGGTCCTTCCACTAGACTGCGATGTCTGTCTCATTCTCCATCGTATCTCCGAGAGACTTTGCACAATGCTTGGCTTGTAGATAGCACCCAATAAATAAGTGTTGAATGAGGAGGAATGGGAAGAGCAGCAGAAAAAAGGCTCGACAAGGATTCAGGGACTATATCATGAAGGACTTTATGTCCCACATTATACAGTTATTAGCTACTGCATTATGGTGTTAGTCATGGCTTCATGTACTGTGCCTTCTTGTCGCTATTAGAATAAACTCCTTAAAAACAGTAAGTACAAATTACTCCCTACTAACATCACCATAATCTCTGGAAAGAGTGTCTTGTACATAGCAAACATTCAAAATGTGTTAATTATTGATCACAAGCCTTGACTGTGTTTGGTACTATGTGCTGGACCCCATATAGGTAAATTAAAGAATACAAGACCCAGCACCTGCTTTCTGAGAGCTCTTGGTCAGACCAAGACTGAGGATATTAATCCAGTAATCACAAACATTATATGGGCAAATGTATAATACAGGTCGCCTGGCTTCCTGGAAGAAGGAGAATTTCAGAGCTGCTGGGTTGGGGGGATGAAGAGTGGATGTGGCTC
>JAQZBX010106842.1:0-10711 GCA_029593785.1 Cabassous unicinctus
AAAAAAAAAAAAAGCACAACCAGGACAGTCTCTCCAAGTATCTCTCTGTTGCTTTCTTCTTAAACATTCAGTGACTCCCATCACCTACAGAATAAAACCTAGATGTTTACACCTCACATTCATACCCGTTCACACCTGGCCTAAGACCTGTTTCAGCCACACCCTCTACCACTGTCCCCAAATACCCAGACAAGAATGACAGCAATGGTCTCCAATGTGGGATGTGTAAGATGACCCAAACGGTAAAGAAATGTTTTAATTTTCTTTCTTTCTCACCTTTTAAATTCCTATTTAGTATATGTCTTAGTGTACATATCTTTAATTTACAAATAAATCTATATTGGGAGTGCATGCTTAAAGCTCTTTTACTGATAGGAGTGCATTAATATAGCTTTAGAGACAGAGCTGGAAGCCACACATACTCTTTCCCTGTTTGGATTTGTCATCTTCCTTTCAATTTTTGACAAACTCCTACTTATCTGTCAAAACACAGAACCAATGCCATTTCCTCTCGAAGGCTTTCCTGACTGCCCCATGCAGGCAGATGGTAACTCTGCTCTCTGGACCTCTCACAACAACACTGTATTTCAACTGGTTTTTGCACCACTAGCCACTCACTCTGAATTGCTGGATGATTACCAAACAAAAGGAACCAGATGGAATTAGAAAACGCAGAACTTTTTCACCTCTACTAGAAAGCCTTTCTGATCTCTCCAGGCTTAAGTGCCTTTTTCATTCAAACCTCTGCTGGAGCACTTTTCTCACTTTAATTGTTTGTGGTTTACAAAGTTGTTTACCCCATTTTCTGGAAGGACCCAAAGGGGAGAGTTGGCGTCTAATCATCTTTGTACCCACCGTGCATGGCATATTCAGTTAATGAATGAATGTGGTTCACTCAGTTGATACTATTAAGGATTTCTGAGGCTTTCTCTCTGTATTCAACTCATAAAGTCTGTCACATGAATCTGAGGGTAAATATTTTTTAAATTTGGTTTCTAGCGTTTATTACTCTAACCAATTGCAGAGCTATGCTTCCAACCCACCATGCATCCTGGTTCCTTGGGTAAACTACTTCTCTCTGAGCCTCAATTTCTTTAAGAAGTAAAGCTGACCCCAAAAAATAAATGAAGAGTTCCCACGCATCTAGGAAGTTCAGACCATTTTCCTACTTCCCTTACTGTTCCCGACTACTCAGCAGCTCAGCTCATCTGGATTTTCCTTTTTCCAAGCCACACTTCATACTTCCGGAACCTCATCTGACCCAGGTCAGACGCTACGTATCGTCCCCCGTGCAAGACTGGGAAAGCCATCATCTACATTTCGCGCTAAACCAGGCTTCTGCCGGGCGGCTCACCTGGCCGCGTCTGCCCTGGTCATCGCTGTGCCCGCGGGTGCCCGGCTCGTGCCAGGCCCGGCCGGTCACAAGGATGGGACAAAGGAGCCGCTCTCTATCGGGCAGCTTCCGAGCGTCGGCGCCGCTGGGCGCGGGGGCGAAGCGTAGACCCGGCCGGCCTCGGCGACCTGGGTTCCGGGCCGCGGCGCCTCAGGCCTGGCAACGCCGGCCTCGGCCGCGCCTCCCTCCCCGCCCCGCCCGCTCACCAGGGCACCCGCCGAGCGACCCCCTAGGCGCGGGAGCCCGGCACCGCCGCGGCCTGCAGCAGTGGAAAGAATGGCCGAGCCGGAAGCGGGTAAGGCCCCCACTTCCGGCCCCTCCAGGATTCCGGAAGTCTCGGTCGCAGAGGTGGGCGCGCGTCCCCGCCGCCGCGTCCAGGAGAGCAGGCGGGCTCTGGGTGTCACGCGGCCCGCGAGCGGGGGGCGGCGGGGAGAGGTGAGGCCGCGGGCAGAAGGCGGAGGGTCCTCTCAGGCCCCTCAAAGTCCAAGCAACGCAGACGTCCCCCCGGTTCCGTCGCTTTCCCACCGGTGACCTTGGGAAAGATACCCAGCCTCTGTGTCTGCTTTTCACCTGTAAAATGTGGATCAGGGCACAGAATGTCAAAAGAACTGCTACTGCCAATAGAACGAAGAGTTTTAGTAACATTATAACAATTCGCGGGCTGGGCAACACCAAGTAAAAGCAGGCGTTCCAAAGCGTTTGGTGAGCATTGGGAATTTATAGTTCAAAAAAAGAAGAAAGAAAAAAGAGAAGAAATGGCGGTTATCAGGCGAGTTCTGTTCTAGCGGCTCATTGGAACGTCAAGGCAGAAGGAAACTTGTCCGAAACTCATTGGTCAGAGCTTAGGCTGCTTTTTCTTATCCTATTTCCTCCAAGTCTTGTTCTCCAAGCTGCACGTTCCTGAAGTCTGCCTCAGCTTGAGTTGTTCATCTTGTGTGCCGCCTTTGCCTGGACCAATTTTGTAACCCAGGGCCTGAAGGTCAATTGAGGATCCTTTAATATTTCCCCTCCCATCAAGGATCGCTGATGAAGATTGATTTTGTGCTTTCCTATAGTGCTAGGGAATATCCTAGGTGTCTGCGTAACTGGAAAGGTCCATTATCATGTCCCAAAGGGGAGGGAATATGATTAACATAACTGGGAAATTGGATTCCATCAAGTCAGTGACAAGATTTCTGAAAGGCAGGAAAGCAATGTTATTCCAAGGCAACAGTATTTTGGGGTAAATGAAGATAGTTATCAGAGGTTTTGTCCTATAAGTCATCATAAGTGCAGCCCTCAAGATCAAAAACCTGATTTACCAGCATGATTTTGGAAGTGAGAGATTGTTGAAACATAGCTTTTATTCTGGAAATAAAACAAGGAATTAAAGATACTATGACAATTTTAAGGAGGAAAAAGATTGACAGTATTTGAAATATACCCCTATCTTCCCAAGATCCAAGATTGAACTGTAACTGGGAGTTAAGAATTAACAGATGATTATGATTACTGAATCATTATATAGATTCTCTTTTTACTTTCTAGTATGTTGTAGAATAGCCAAAATTTAATGCCTGAAATTACTACAACTCTAAGAACTAGTCCCAGCCCTTATTTATACTTACTGTTGTGATGGTTATTCTAGCCTAGTCCCAGCCCTTGTCCTTCTTTATACTTGCTATTGTGATGGTAACCACTCCACCTTCCTTTGTGTGAATCCATAAAAATCCTAAACTCCTTAGACTCAGGGAGACAGAATTTTAGGCCAGTTAGCCATCTGATATCCTACTTTGTGCTTAGCAGTAAACTCTTTCTCTCTTTGAAACCCTAATGTCTCTGGAATTGGTCATTTGAGTGCATTGGAGAGAGAACCCCTCGTTTGGCTTGGTAACACAACCAGCTAAATAAATCCCAAGCCCTAGGAGTCCCTAATTCTTGCAGCAGCTGAATCTTTTCTTTGATGTCCTTAATGTTTTGTTCAATTTTGCCAGATTCAGTTACATAAAAGCAGCATTACTCCCTGACAGGGCACATCTCTCCTTGCTGAGTTGTGAGGATATCAAGTGTCCTATGGTTTTGCAGGACAACTTTTGCTAGGCTATCTACATAGAGTTGTAAATTCTCTAATGCCCTGATGGTATTGTTAAAGATGCCCTCAAAAATTGTTTATTTTGTTTTGTTTGTTTGTTTTTAAGCAGGTATTGGAGACTTAACCCGGGACATCATCCGTGGGAAGCAGGCACTCAACCACTGAGCTATACCTGCTCCCCCCTCAAGTTTTTGACATGTTTTAGATGACTTTTTCAAGTTGAGGAATTCCATGAAACTAAAATACACTTCTCAGAAATGTCCAGCCTATATCAGGCCTTTAAATTAATGGATTGTATTTTGTATAGGGGCCCACTTAGGTCTGAAATGGTTTTTGAGTTGATAAACGAAAGATCCCAGGTTGGCTACATTTTTTTTTTGTTTCTAATTGGTTCCTCTTCTCTAGGTCAGGGAGTAAGGCTCTTACCGTGCACGTCCCATTCCAGGCTGGTGGTTAGGCTATATAGGCGTTCTTTCCAACAGGAAGAAATAGTGTGTGTTTGGCCAGGCTGAGAGTTAAAGCACTGCCTGTTATCCAGTGGTTTCGTTTGTGCCTCTCTCGACCTCCAGATATGGAAGAGTTAACATCTCTACAGGCAAAGTCTGTAAAGTTATAGGGGTCTAGTGGAGTATGAGCAATCGATATTTTGGTGTAATTGATATAACTGGCTGTGGGAATGGTTATAAGTGAGTGAGGTACTGTTAGGGACTTGTGTCCAAGTGAGACCTGATAATTGATCTAGATAGAGTGTATGATTGTCAGAGTTATAGACAAGGATGACATTGGTGTTCCAATGCTCTGAAAAGTTAGGGTAGAAAGGCTGTTTCATGTAGCTCGAAATCTTAAGTGTCAAGTACAACATCATCAGAGTCCTGTTTGATTTTTATGTCATTGTAGAGAGGATTCATTTTCCTTCCACTTTGTCCTACCAAAGAGTCTGATTGCACAGGTTGGCTGTGATAGTACCTAGATATGATCTAGTGCCATTATCGTTGTTCATGCAAAGAGGGAAATTCATTACAGTCTGGGCAATTTATACTATGGGACCCTCCTTTTCTTCAAGAGTAAAATAAGTCCAATGGGGTAACCATTTCTGATATTTATCTTTTGAGTGTCCATCCCTTTTGTCCCATACTTGGTCTGTGCAAAATAGACCTTTTATGTCTCTCTAGATCCCTTAACTGAATCTAATCAAAAGGCCCCATCTACACTGCATTTACAGGCACAGATATGGACTAGCTTAAGAACATAATTTTCTGGGGCCACAAAAGGCAAACCAGGATAGCAAGGAGTCAGGAAGGAAAGGAAAGGAGAAAGAAAAGGGGAAAAAATGCATGTTTCTTGATCTGTAGCTCTTGGGGAAAGCTGTCCACATCAATTGTCGTCTGCTTCTGGATGACCTGGAATTCTTTTTAGGGTGAGTTTGAGGTCACTAGTGGCTGTACTTTTTCAGTGGTTAGGTAGTGCTCATTTAAGTTAGGTAGATGTATCCACGGGCCTACAACAAGTCTAAAAGCACATTGGTTGGTGAGCAGACCCGATAAGGTCCTTTCCATTGAGCTTCCAAAGAGATTGTTTTATTGATTTCTTTTCCAGTATACATACTCTCCAGGGTGCAGATTTTTGGGGTTAGTTGGAAGCAGGTGATGTTTTCTTCCCTCAAAGGCTTTTTCAATGTGTGAACATAAGCTTGAAAGTAGTTCATTAGTGCCTCACAAAATCTGAGCAATATTGAGGTGTGTAAATAATATGTGAGGAAGAAGTAAAGGTCTTCCAGTAGCAATTTCATGGAGTGTGAGTTTATCTTTCCAAAAGGGGTTGGGTGGAGGTCAAGCAGAACTAGTGGAAGTATTTTAGTCACAAAGCTTGGCTAATTGTTGTTTGATTACCCCGTTGGTCCTTTCCACCAGGCCACAAGATTGGAGTAGTATGGTCGTTGCAGCCTTTGATTTAAGGGAAGACTTTGCATATTTCTTCAATTATTTGTCCTGTAAAATGAGAACCTTGAGTGCTATGAAGTTCAGTGGGTACAAAAGAGGCAGTAGCTTGTCTACAAGGAAAGGCTTCTACCCAGTGAGAGAACATATAGGTTATTTTTTTTTTTTTACTTGTACATTTAATAAATGAAAATATAAACAATTAAAAGCTAAAAAGTAAACACAGATAAATAAATATATACATTTGTCAATTAAATGTAATGGATACTTATAATTTTTTTTTTGTATCAAAAAATATGTTGCACAATGTATTTGGTTCATAGTAACTCATTCATACAGTATTTGTCCTTTTGTGTCTGGGTTGCTTTGCTCAACATAATGTCCCCCACGTTCATCCATTTTGTCATATGCTTTACAACTTCATTTCTTCTTACAGCTGCATAATATTCCGTTGTGTGAATAGACCACAGTTTGTTTATCCATTTTTCTGTTGATGGACACCTGGGTTGTTTCCAACTTTTGGCAATGGTTAATAATGTTGCTATGAACATCGGTGTGCAGATGTCTGTTCATGTCACTGTTCTCATTTCTTCTGGGTATATACCCAGTAGTGGTATTGCAGGGTCACGTGGCAAGTCATATAGGTTACTAATAGCACATATTTATATCCATTAGAAGGGGGAAGCTGGATAAAGTCCATTCACCAGATTAATATTGACCTGGAAGGTAAAGGAAATTGTGCCCTGGGAAACTTTAATGGCATTCCTGGGTTGTATTATTGACATGTTTGACAAGAAGTATAGCCCTGGTGAGCAATATTATAAAAGTGTCCCCACCAGTAATTTTTCTATTATTTCTATCATTTTGGCTGTTCCTAGGTATGTGAATGAGTGAAATGCTCAGAACATTGATAATTTTAAGACATCTGGTAATACTGGGCACCTGTTAGGCCCTATCCAGATGGTTTGATTAGGGTCTAATTTACAGCCTGATTCCTTCTATAGGCTCTTCTCTTTGGAAGTTGCCAATTCTTGATATTTTATTAAGTCATTGGGTTTGCAGTAGTGGCTTGATCCAGTGTACAAAGTTCAGCTGGTTTTTGTGAGAGTTCAGGCTGCTACCTTAGCAGCCCAATCAGACAAGTTACTTCCCTTGATTTCATTTGAATTGAGAATTTTGAGAGTTTCACGGTATGAGCTTTAACATTGATAACTTCAAAAGCCTTGGGGAGCAAAAGAGCTTCTAATAAGTCAGCTACAAGCTTTCTGTTCCCAGTGGCAGTTCCAGAGGAGGTGAGGAACCCTCTGTTTCAAAAAATACCAAAATCATGTACTATCACCACAGGCATATCTGCTATCAATGTAAATGTTTATTCTTTTTTTTTTTTTTTAAGATTTATTTATTTATTTATTTATTTATCCCCCCCTTGCTGCTTGTGCTGCTGTGTCCATTTGCTGTGTGTCTTCTCTGTGTCTGCTTATCTTCCCCTTGCTGTGAGGTCTCGCTGCATTAGCCCCTCGCGCTGCGCGGGCCGGCCTGCCCTCACAAGGAGGCCCCGGGAAGCGAACCTGTGGCCTCCCATATGGTAAACGGGGGCTCTATTGACTGAGCCACTCCCGCTTCCTAAATGTTTATTCTTAACCTTTTGGATATTTGGCAAGGTCTAGTAAGAGCTATTAATTCTGCCTGTTGAGTAGAAGTTTCCTTGGGAAGGGGACTGCTCTCAAGAACCTCTGTTAAGGTAGTTACTGCATATCCCCCTTGACATCTACCATCTGAGGTTTCAGTTTTTAAGTATGACCCATCAGTAAAGGTGATTAGATCTGCATTGTCTATAGGAGTTTCCTTAAGGTTGGGCATGGGGGAACTAGGGTTTCAGTAAGAATTATGCAGTGATGATCAGGTGCTCCTTCATCAGGAAGTGAGAGCAGAGTGGCAGGGCTTAGGGAGGAGATTTATGAATGTGCATGTGAGAGGGAGAGAGAAGCTTATATTCAAAAGATGTGAGTCGTGCAGCAGAGAGCTGTTGAGTTAAAGCAGAATTAAGGATTCCAGACCATGAGGAGCAAAAAGATCACACTGGTTCTGCATAACTATATCTGCAGTAACTTCAGCTAATTTGGCTGCTCTGATCACTCGTGGATCAGAGACAAGATGGTTATACTAGGGCTACAGGATCTAATTGTATACTGTAGGGAAGCGGGTGTGGCTCAATCGATGGAGCTCCCGTTTACCATGTGGGAGGCTCCGGGTTCGCTTCCCGGGGCCTCCTTGTGACGGCAGGCCGGCCCGCGCGGAGCGGTGGGCTGATGCAGCAAGACCTCGCAGCAAGGGGGAGATAAGCAGACACAGAAAAAACACACAGCAAATGGACACAGCAAACACAAGCAGCAAGGGGGGGATAAATAAATAAATAAATAAATCTTAAAAAAAAATAATAATAATAATTGCATACTGTAACATCCAGTGGGCCTCTTGACTTCTCCATGCTTTGGGGTTAAAACTCCTAAGACATTTTGGAGAGCATGTGCCCTAGATATTTTACTTCTTGCTGCACACATTGGAGTTTGTCCCTAGAGTTTTATGACTCTTTAAGGGTAGCTGTTGTAATAAATGTAGGGAGTTGTGATGGTTAGGCTAATGTGTCAACTTGGCCAGGTAATAGTGCCCAGCAAGCATTGGGCCAATTGTAATGCAAGGACATTTCCTGGACTTTAGTCATCAGTGAGTTGCTTGCATCTATGGCTTCTAACTAAAATTAGAATTAAATGTTTTAGTTACAGTGATGTTGGCTGGTTTGTTTGTTTTTTTTGTTTTTTGTTTTTAAAGATTTATTTATTTACTTTCTCCATTTTAAACCCCCCCTTCCCCATTTGCTGTTTTGTGTCCATTCGCTGGGCAATTCTCTGTGTCTGTTTCCTGCCGTCTCTTCTCACCCTCCTCCTCCAGTCTTCACCAGGATTCGATCCTGGAGACTTCCGATGTAGGAGAGAGGTGTTCTGCCACCAGCGCCACCTTGGTGCCTGGTTTTCAGAGCATCTCGTCTTGACTCTCCCCTGCGTCTCTCTCCTGTTACGTCATCATCTTGCTGCATGGCTCCCGGGGCCTGGCGGCTCACCGGCACACAGCCTGGCAGCCCATGCGCCTTCTATATATATATTTTTTATTTTACCGGGAGGTCCCGGGGATCAAACCCAGGTCCCTCCATATGGCAGACGGATGCCCAACCATTTGGGCCACATCCACCCCCTGGTTGTTCTTAAATACACTTCTACAATCAACTGAGGAAATTGCCTTCAGCAATGAGTGAAGTCTCATCCAATCAGTTGAAGGCCTTAAAAGGAGAAGGGATTTCAGCATTAAGAGAGAGAATTCCCAACTCTGCTTCAGACAGCCAGCATCTCCTGGGGAACTCATTGAGGACCTTCATCAGAATTCTTGGCTTGCAGCCTGCCCTATGGAATTTGGATGCATGCGTCCCACTGTTGCATGAGACAATTTTTAAAGTCTTGTACTATTTACAGATATCTTGTTGGTTCTGTTTCCCTAGAGAACCCTGACTAATGCAGCTTGGTACCAGGAGTGGTTCTTGAGAAACAGAATCTTAAAAATGGGATTTCTGAATTGGTTCTGGTTTTGTTTTTTTTTTTGCAATTGGTTCTCTACTCTGATTAGATTAAAGGGCACTGATGACTCTGTTTCCAGTAATTAAGAGGCCACTGACAGTCCATAGACAATAGAGATACATAAAATATCACCTGGATACATGCTTATAAGAGGCTAGGCTCTGGATGAGAGTGTTTTTGACAATTTAACAGAGTTTTGTGGAATTAAAAGTTACAGTGATGTTGGCTGGTTGTTCCTAAATACACTAGATACAGTTATAAAAGAAAGGGATGAGCTGAAGACTTCAAATTTGCAATTGCAAAAATGCCACATGAATGATGTGAAAGATCCAAAATCTCATTGTGTGAGTAGCAGAGTTGCCAGGAAACTAAAATCTCAACCTTGCAGGTTGTCTGCTGTTAGTGAGGGCATTGATTAGAACGGAGTGGAATCCTGAGGATTGGGATGAAGACATATGGGTTGGTGATGACAGCAGTGGGAACATTGAAACCCTAAATTCTGCTGAGACTTTTCTGCTGAGACTTTGCCAGATAAACCTGTAATGGTTTGCCCTGAGGAGACAGCTACCTGACCTCCAGTTTGCCCTGAGAAAATGACCAGCCAACCTCCAGCCTGCCCCTAGGAGTCTGCCATCCAACTGCCACCTGAAGAGATTAATACTGTCTCACCAGATAAAACTGCAATGGAATGCCCTGAGGTAATTGGCTTGCAAGACGCTTCTCCTTACCCACCCCTTCCACCTCTCTTTTCTTCTAGACTAAAGTCACAACAAGCCCCCAAAAGTGAAGTACAAAGTACGACCATGAGGTAGTACTCTATACTCCAAAGGAACTGCATTAGTTTTCCAATTTATATAGACAGAAATCAGGGGAATATATGTGGATGGATATTAAGGGTGTGGTAACGGTGGAAGGAATATAAAGTTGGATCAGGCTGAATTTATTGCTATGAGTCCATTAAGCAGAGATTTGGGATTCAGTGTTTTAGCTTGAGGGGTTAGAAAGGCCTCTAACAGTTTGTTCAGGTGGCTGGTGGAAACATGGATCACAAGATGGCCAACATTACCTGAAGTGAAGATGCCAGAACTGCCCTGGTATACTATAGAGGAGGAGATCCAAAGGTTTAGAGAGACTGGAATGTTATAATGGATTTACCATTTAAGACCTGCTCAGCTACCCCAGTAATATCCAGAGGACACACCTTTAACCAGGACTGTGAGGAATAAATTTGTGAGACTAACTCCATCTTCCCTGAAGAGCTCTGTGGTTGCTCTTCTCTGTAGGTTAGATACTACCTTGGGAACTGCTGTCATGGAACTAGAATCCTTAAACAACATGGGGATGATCGGATCCTGGGCTGGCAGAAGCCAAGTAGCAGCACTTAATTGCCAAAGACAAGGTGGACATGGTTACCACATTGAAAAGCAGACTCAAAGCAGCAATCAAAAGAGTCTGAGTTGCATAGACCTATGGCCTTGGCAAATAGATCATGGGGTACCTAGAAGTAAAATAGGTGGGCAGTCTACTAAATTCCTACTTGATCTGTATAAGCAGAAGTGTTCTAGGTCGACTGAACAAAACCCTAACTTTTTTTTTTTGTGGGTAAAAATCAAATTTTTCACAATACATACAAATATCTGTAAAATGATATATAAATACATATGCATATATGTGCATTTGTTTA
>JAQZBX010106843.1:0-10711 GCA_029593785.1 Cabassous unicinctus
GTAATTTTTTGTTGGTGTTTAGGCTTCTGGTAGGTTGTATTTTACTTAGATGCTCTATCTCTTTCTCTTTTATAGGGCTCTAGTGGCAGGAGGCTGTGAATTATCACAGCTCTTTGATTTGTGGCTCACCCTTGATTGTTAGTATTGTCCTGCTGGTTGCTCAATACTGGGCACTGGACCCAGTAATTGGTTGTAGAGTCGTTTCCTAGGGCTTTGGGCAGGGAGGCTATAGAGGCCAGGAAAGCTTCTATTTAATTTTCTTATGTGCACTTCCTTGGTCTGCCAGGAGATGGCGCTCGTTGGCAGCTCGCAGTTCAATGCCTGGTCAGACTGTATTTGTTGTGATACAGACCAGAATAATGTGATAGAGCTTCCTGTCTGGGGGCTAAGAGTCTTGTAATTTTAACTTTCGGAGACAGTTCTCCAGCCTTCTCTGGCAGCCCCCTCCCTTTTCCCAGCTGGGAAATATTTCCTCTCCCTTCTGAATCCTCGACAATCAGTCCCTGTTAGCAGAGGAGGAGATTGGGAGATTTGAATATCTTTAACCCCTTGCAGGCTCCAAGGCAAACAATGGCGCAGCCCCACCCAGCCTGGACTGGCTCTCGGGACAGGGCAGACCAAACCTGGGAGTCAAAAGCAGGGTGTCAGCCCCAGGCTCTCTCTCCCCTCTCCTGTGGAGTCCTCAACAATTAGTACAGGCTATAAGAGAGGGAGATTGTGAGGGTCGAATTTCTCAAGTCCTTCCTAGGCTCCCAGGGCAAACTGCCCCGTGGAGGGGTCTGTGGGGCTCTGCAGCCCAAATTTGCACATCAGAACCTGAGTCAGCCTAAGGCTGTGTCCCTCTCTCTCCCCTTTCCGGGAGTGGTAGATCCCTGGAGCCCCCTTTGTCTGTAGTCGCAGGCCCAGAAGCCCGAGAATTCTAAAGAGTGTGGGAGAGGGTGCCGGCTGCAGCCGCCGCTGCTGATTATAAACTCAGGGTTCTGGTTATGTCGTCGTGATTTCTTTCTTTTGTCCCTCTCTCCTCTTGGTGGTGTGCAGTCTCCCCCTGCTGTCCTAAACCCTAGAAGATCTATTTTGGGTCTGTTTCAGCCTGTTCTCTAGCTATTTTTCTGGAGAAGAGATTCCTGTGTGTTAGTAGTCAGCCATCTTCCCGGAAGTCCTCTCTTCTCACTTTTAACAGAACATAATGTTTAAACCTAAAAACTTTTAACACTTTGAGAAAGCAAAGTCAAACCCTAGAAAGTATTGTATTATTCCAAGCTATTGCAAAATAAATTTTTTTTTCTTTCACCTTGAAAAGAGTGATGTAATAAAAGTAGTTAAGTTCATTTACTATATTATAAGTTGAATGGAAAGTGTTTAGAAAGTATATAAAAATTAAAAGAGATTTTCTAATCTTTTGTTAATCAAAATTCTATGGATAAAATATTTATATAAATACCTAAAGATTGTATAAAATCCCTAGATATTTAACAATGTTTCATCATAATATTATATAACAGTGTAATGCTGTTAATCATTGTTTTAGTTATTTTAAAGGTGTTATATATCACAGAAAAAACCTCTCCACTTGGTAATCAAAAGGTGATGCTTTGGCATATATTCATCTAATTTGTCCCATCTCTGCTGAAGAAGCAGCCCTAGGCTACATAAAAAAAGTAATCATCAGATGGTTGCAACAGGGTGGTGCTTGACAGTAGATTATCATGAGTTAAATAAGGTGGCACCACCACCATATGCAGCAGTCCCAAACATTGCTAATTTATTGCAAGATATTAGTATCCAGTTTTGTCACTATACCTTTGTTTTAGATCTTGTTATTGCTTTCTTTAGTATTTCCTTAGACAAGTCAAGTCATCCTACATTCACCTCTATGTAGGAAGGCCCGCAATGGACTTGTAAAATGCTTCCCCAAGGCTATATGCATAGCCCAGCCATCTGGCATAGCCTTATGGCAAAGGGCCTGGCAGCATGGAACAAACCAATAGCCATAGCCCTATTCATTATACTGATGATATTATGTTAACTAATAATTCTCTTTCAGAATTAAAAGACGCTTCAGAGACAATAGAATCTCATCCTGAGAGCCAGGGATTAACAATCAATCAGGACAAATTGCAAGTCCCTGACTGCTCTGACATTTTCTTGGGTGCTGTTTGGTCAGGTAAGACAACAGCTATACTCTTTGCTGAAATCAATAAAGTACAATGTTTACCCACACCACAGAATCAAAAACAGTTAATGTCGTTTCTTGGGTTGTTGGGGGTGCTATAGACCCTTCATCCTTGATTTAACACAAATATTGAAACCATTGTATGTGTTAATCAGGAAAGGTTGTACCTGGGAGTGAGAGGGCCCCAAGCAGGCTGCTTTTGAAGAAACAAAGAAGGCAATAACATAGGCTCACTCAAGCACTACAGGGGTTGGAACCTGACTTACCCTGTGAATTGTATATGGCCAACACTGATATTGGCTTTGGGTGTGGTGAAGGCAATGTTCTAAAAGAGTAAACCTTGGGTTTAGGTCACAATTATGGAAAGGGGCTGAATTATGATATAGCCTCTTAGACAAGAAGCTATGTGCAACATACAATGCCTTGTTGCAGGTAGAAAGTTTAATCTAAAAGTGCATGGTCATCTTGAAGACTGCCACCACTATCCAGGATTGGATCACAAAGATTGGGAAAAGACCATGCTCAAGCATTGAACAAATAAGTACCTTAACAAATTGGAAATTTTACCTCCTGTAGCACAGTGTCTTCAACACTAGATCATTAAATACCAATATGCATGAGATCCTAGGCCCAGTGCCTTATGTGGAAGATTCTTCAGCTCAAATTATAACCCCCAAGGTTGCTGTTGAAGAGTCCAACACTGACAGCATAGGAACAGTTCCATAGAATTCATGGTACATGGACAGTTTGACTAGTTGGCAGCCTCCTGCATAGACAGTTGTGGCTGTGCAGCCCAGGACTGACACTATTTGGTGGGAAACTGGCACCATGCAAAGCAGTCAATAGGCTTAATTAAGAACCATGTGGATGGTTATAGTACACGAGCCCAAGAATGCATTAACAATCTGTACTGAGAGTTCTTGGAACTCTCAGATTGTTTCCAATCTGTTCTTGGAAACAAGAACAATGGACTGTCATGGGCTGCACTCTGTGTGTGAGAGATCTATGGAAGGACATCTGGGATGCCTGCCAGTGGTGACAGGTAACTGTCTATCATGTCCCTGCCCACTCCTTTAACATCCTCCTTGGGAATGTTGAGGCAAAGCCATACCACTGAAACCCCAGAAGTGGTGGAATGGCTCCAGAGAAAAAGCAGACATCGTGGATACCAGATCCTTTGGTCCTTAGTCCAGCAATTCCAGCTTACTGTCACTCACCAGCAGCTCATGAACACCACACATGAGTGTCCATCATTCTCACTCCAATGACCATGACAATTACCTCACTGGATGGGACATGTTGGGCCAAGCATAGACACCAGTAACATGATACCAAGTGGATTCCATCAGTCCCTTCTCACTCTTAATTGGGGCAAGGTATGCTTTCACTGCTGCAGACACTGCCACAAGATTCTTGTTGGCCTTACCAGTAGGAAAGGCCATCCAGTGGGTCACTATTCACTGTTTAGAAAAGGAATGTGCCATACAAGGGATGCCAGCCCAACCTGACACTGACTTAGGAGCTCCATTAACCAGTCATCTCATGCAATCTTGGATGATGGACTAAAATATTGCTTGGACTTTCCATTTAGCCTATAACCCCACTGGAGTAGGCCTTATAGAATGGATGAAAGGCCTTTTAAAAAAACAAATAAAAGGCAATTAGGAATCTTTACAGCAATGGACTAAGAGACTGTACACATTCTTGGTCCATTTAAATTCAGTGCCTAGGGCTGCTGCCTCTGCTTCAGTTGAAAGACTAACAGCAGGACCAATGCAGGCATTGAGAATACAAGTTAAAGGGCCAGCAGTCCTACAGCCCAAAAGAGGAAGTAATAATAATCTGTTGTTGCCTATGCCTCAAACTATACAAAAGGGAAAATGAGGTCTTTTGGCCATTATACTGGCCTATGCAGTTTCACTGGTTGGGAATCTTAAGCTCATAGGGAATAGGAGTTACCCAAAGCATTGTTATAAGACCACAGTTTATTTAAAAAGTGCCACTAAAAATCTTTATTAATAAGCAGGTGTTTCTTTTTCCTGTTGGGACCCTTTGTGTATCTATGTGGACTCTCCTTATGCTTAAAATAGTTTTTGATGTCACCATAGAAAACTCAGAGAATTTAGAAGGGGAAAATGTATGGTTTTGGAAGACTCCTCATAGGACTCCCTTACCTAGTACTTTATCTACCAATGGAAATGTTGCTTGTATACTGTTAAACCTTGTAAGGGAACAGGTGAATAAGACCGGGCCTTTATTAGAATATGCTATATATGATGGTTTGTTTAGGATGACTAACTGCTGAGTCTGTCACCCTAGACTGCATTGGCCCTGTCTGCATGGAACTACAGAAGAAAATCCATGATGTGAGGTGGTCACCCCCTGAGTTGTGTAATTTTACTGTCAAGCTAGAAAATGATAGTCTTTCCCAATGGCAGGCTTACCACTTATTAACTGGGGCTTACCCATCCCCTAAAGGATGGCTTTGGACTTGGAGGCAAAGTGGGTGGTGGTATTTGCACTATAACTGGACTAAATGATGCAGGTGGGGACAGCCTATGTCCCTGCCACTCTATATGATTCATTACCCCATACTTCTAGCAATTGCAAAATGATCAAGGCTACATATAGAGTAAAGTGTGCATCTTGGTGGCTCTACACATTGACCATTTTTGTGCCAGGTGGTGCTGCAATTGTCACTGAAAAACGCATAATGGCTTGAGCCAAACATAATGTTCAAGTTCTTAATGATTCCAAAGTAGAAATTACCTTATTAAACTAAGAAACTACCCAAATACAAAAGGTGCTTTTACAAAATAGGATGACTATAGATATTCTAACTGCAGGTGGGAGCTGTGACCTCATTAACATTTAATGCTTATATATTGCCAATCACTCCCATAATATTTCACAAGCTCTAAATTATATGCAAGAGAACATACAACACACTGATAAATTAGCTATTGAACCCCTATCTGATTTATTTAATTTCCTTTCTTGGCCTTTTGACATGTTTTTATAGGTCTACTAGTTTTTGGTGGAGGACTCCTATTATTCTGTTGTATTTTATACTGTTGCTGTGGAATGTGGATGCAATGCTTGTCTTATGGTCAATGTAGGCTGCTACATGGGGGTGGATTGTGGTGACCATGGACCTGAACTCCCCCAAATTGTTCAGCACATAGCCACCTGCATGACCAGGACATAAGTTAAAGGTTAACAACCCTACCCAGAGGGGAGATAATGTATAGATGGTATTTTAACTGAATTTCCTAAGAGTGGTAAAACTTCATTCCTGTGATAACATCACCAGACCCCATGTGCACTGTCATGGGACCCAAGAAGAAACTCTCTTCTCATACCCTATGGAATGTCCTTGTTCTGAAACCCTTTATATCACCCTTCATTTTCCCATCTCTTTGTAGAGTGCTGTCTTTATTCTGCTATGTCTGCATTGGAAATTCTTTCCTGTTCGTCTAAACACCAGTAAAGCTTATTTCTGACTGTGCCAGGTTCATTCTTGGTCTTGCAGCTGCACCCACTTGTGTCTTTCAGGAGTTGGGTTGGAAGAGTTTAGAAAAGACAACATGACAAATTAAAAAATCTTAACAATAGGGTAAGCTTTAAAATATATCAGAGTTTAATATATTATGTGTGACACTATAAGAAATGAATTTAAATAATATGAGGACTCTTGTGTTTATAATGAAGTAAAAAGTCACTATTTATGGATCAGGTGGTGGTGAAATTAAATCAGGTACAGAAACTGGGGGATGGAGTCATGAGAGGTTTATTTTCCTTCATCTCACAGTAGAGCTCTTTTAGTGACTGACAGCCTCTAAGAAAAGCCCTACAGCTGAAATCCTTTCTAAGAAGTCAAGACCAAGAAATGATACAATGTCAGTAGTCCAGAAACAAAAGTGAAAAATAAAATTGGTATTTTCCACAGTCAGTATCATTTTCTCTTTGTTCTTTTAAAGAAATATTGTGATGTGATTCCCTTTCTTTTCTAATGTCTACTTGTTTGTCTTTTTGTTTGTAGACTCATTACAGTTTTTTCAGTTACTCCTCTTCAAACTGGCAATTAAATTACATTCTATGTGTGTTCTCAACATTAACGTTTGTTTAATTTTACTGCAGAAGCCCTCCCTCATCTCAATCCCAATGTTATTCTTTGAAATACATATGAGTGTGCTGTGGTATGCCTGGTGGTGGGTCTTGTTTGCATGATTATGTTCAAATAAACCTGTAAAATGTTGTGCTAAGAAATGACATGTTATAGTTCCCAGCTCCTGCATGCAGATTTTCAAGAAAATGGAAAATCCATCCTCAAAAGATGACGTGTAATTTAAAATCATGACAGTTATAATGTCAAAAGCATATAAAATTGTTAAATTTAACAATTTGTACATAAATTTCACACTACCTTCACCAAAGTAAATATTGAAGTGAAATATCAAAAATATCTAAGCCCCCTCTCAATCAGAAACAGAATGGGCATTAGCATCCCAAAATGCTCAAAGGTGAGGAATGAACAAACATAGGGGGGATTGCAACTATGGACTAAAGTAGACGTGTTATTCTAGCAATGGAAGAACTTGTATCACTGATATAAAGGCAGTGGCCACCAAAGGTCTTGAGAGGGAGAGGGAAGAATAGGTAAAAGAGAGTGACATTTTTGGGACATTGGAATTGTCCTGCATGACATTGCAATAACAGATACAGGCCACTATACATTTTAATAAAATCTATAAAATTGTGCAGAGGAATGTGTAAACAATAAACTATATTCCATGCATAGTAGCAATGCTTCAATAGGTTTTCATCAGTTGTAACAACTAATGAAAGATGATGTTAATGGGGGAAAGTGTAGGAGGGGGAGAGGGTAGGGCATATGCAAATCCCCTATATTTTTTATGTAATCTAAAGCTTCTTTAAAAATAAATTTTAAAAAATGTAAAAAAAAAAATCTAAGAAAAAATGGAGGACACTATGAAAACTCTGACAATCCCTGGAGAGAGAAAAGGCTGTGTGATATAATTGTGTCTATGGATTGCATGTGTGTGCAGTGGCTGTAGCTTGGAGGAGAGGAAAGCCAGATAGGTGGGGGAGGACTTAAAATAGACTCCAAGGTTTGCAATCTTTCTTCTTTACCATCAAATTGCAGTAAACAATACTGAGTCATTACCTTTGAATTTTAGCAATGACTTAAAATACTAGGGCATGTTTTTGCTGTAGTTAGAGCTTCTCTGGTCTAAAAGGCTGAGTTAAACAGGTGCAGACCAACTTTACTTTGTCACCATATTCTTGTTGCTCAGAGTGGCCTTTGGAGGGGTATCATGAAAATCACCAGGAAGCTTGTTAGAAATGCAGAATCAAAGTCCCCACTCCAGACCTACACAAACAAATCTGCTTCTTAGTAAGATCTCAAGGTGATTGGTGAGCTTAGCCCTGCAAATTCCCAAATGTGAGAAATTTCTCTGAATATTCTTTATTTAAAAACAATTTATTGAAGTATATCATTCATACATGAACATATATAAATTATAAGTGTTCAGTAAACATTGTGAACTTACAAAACAAACATGCCTAACACCATACAGGGCTCCCACACATCACCCCCCAACAAACACACTGTATGGTTTTGAAACATTTGTTAACAAATCATGAAAGAGCATCATCAAAGTATTACTACTAACTATAGTCCAAATCTACCTCCCCTATATATTTTTTTAAGGATTTATTTATTTATTTATTAACTTTTATCCATTTTTACCCCCCACCCCCAGTTTTTGCTGTTTCTGTGTCCATTTCCTGGGTGACTCTGTGTCCATTTCCTACCCTCTCTTCTCATCCTTCTCTTCCTGTCTTCACTGGAACTTGATCCTCAGAACCTCCAATGTGGGAGAGAGGTGTTCTACCACCTGCATTACCTAGTTCCTGGTTTTTCAGTGTCTCTCATCTTGGTTCTCCCATGTGTCATGCTTTTCTTATGTCATCACCTTGCTGCATAGCTTGTGGAGCCTGGTGGCTCACCCACTCCCAGGGCCTGGTGGCGCACCTGCACCTGGGGCCTGGTGGCCCATGAACCTTCTATATTTTTCTTTTTTTCTTTTTACTGGGAGGTTCCAGGGTTCGAAACCAGGTCTCTCCATATGGGAGACTGATGCCCAACCACCCGATCCACATCTGTCACCCTGTTATATCTCTTAAGGTTGACCAAAGATACCCAAAGTTACAGTCTTTCCCATACAGGATTGCCATATAATAAATCAGGCTACTTTGTCACCAGCATTCCAAAACCAGACCTAGTGAGAAAAACTGGGCCTGGGGACACATGCATGGTTTCTAATATAGCGAATGTTTAACCTACCCTGATTACCACAAATCAAGGCAGCGAGAATATTCGCATTCTCTGAATATTCTAATAGCAAATTATGTTAATGGTTGTTCAACTCTGTGAACAAAACAAAAAACCACAACATTGAATTATACACTTTAAATAATGAATTTTATGGTGTCTGAATTATATCTCAACAGGGTCATTTACAAAATTAAAGATTCAAGATGTATTCTCAAATGTAAACTACATCAAGAATTGCCACTCCAAGATGTAGAGCTCAAATATTTTGGGAAAATATTGAAGCAAGAAGTAAAAGAATCACATGATGTTTCCAGAAATAGATTAATAATGGATGATAAACAACTTGATGAGGTTTATTGCTGTCTTTAAAAATAGTTGAGACCATATAAATAAAAAATATTTCTAAAGAAACATGTGAATTAACCAATAAATGAAAATCTTGACAGTAACAATATAATCAGTTTTGGAAGTAAAGACCAAGTTACATGAGTTTTTAAAAATTATTTTCTTTAGTAGGAAGAAATATTGATCTCAAAAATGAGAAAACTTTAAAAACAAGCATTAAATATGGAACAAACTAAAATAATGATTAAAATGGAAGAAATCCACATTTTTCTCAGACATACATTTTCAGATGT
Organism: Cabassous unicinctus; assembly: GCA_029593785.1. Taxonomy (NCBI): domain Eukaryota; kingdom Metazoa; phylum Chordata; class Mammalia; order Cingulata; family Chlamyphoridae; genus Cabassous; species Cabassous unicinctus. The sequence continues at coordinate 9,176 of JAQZBX010106843.1, forward strand.
AATATAAATGTCAAGGCTAGTTTTATGCTGTTTATAAGAGCTACAACTAAAGCAAGAGAAAATGGGTATGTTGAGAGTAAAAGTATGGAAAATGCCATCCCAATGGATAAAATGGATAAAAGTAAATAAATAAATAAATAAATAAATCCTTTAAAAAAAGTATAGGGGAGTAAGATACGGACTATAGTTAGTAGTAATACTTTCATGATGCACTTTCATAATGTTAAATGTTTCACAACCATGCAAAATATTTGTGGTGGGGTGATGTGTGGGAGCCCTGTATGATGTTATGCATGTCTGTTTTGTAAGATCACAATGTTTACTGAACACTTATAGTTTATGTATGCTCATGTATGAATGATATAGTTCAATAAATTTAAAAAAAAAAAAAAAGTGTTCCCTGGAAATGGTTCTTCAAAGATAGGACTCTAGGACAGATTTAACTGTTTCTTTGGCCTGGAATATAATGTTGAGTTCTTGCTAAAGACAAAAGGGAAGCTAGTGATTCATTGTTGATTTTGAATTACCTGTTTGAGGAAAGTGCCCTGGGGACTAAGTGGCTGCCTCACTTGACTAAGTTAATATTGATGAGAAATTAGATTGTGAGCTGTTATAACTGCTTCTGACTGACAGAAAGAGAATGCCGAACTCAGGGATTTAAACTCTCAGTCCAAGAGTATGATAAAATTCAGAGCACAGAGTAAGACAGGGATTACTCGGGAAAATATAAAACAAGCTCATCATTTCAACAGCAAGAAGATAATGTAGGGATATGGCCAAACAAGTTTTGGAGGACCAAAACATCAAAGAAATAACAACTTCAGGGAGCAACTACCAAACCCCAGGCCTGGAAGAACAAAAACATAAGATTATAATCAGCAAAACTAAAGGGAACATATTGTTCTTTAATGGAAAACTAAGTAATAGTTTATATCATATCTTTCCTCACTATTTAATTCTAGCCTTTCAATGCTTTTGAACTCTGTAAATTGTTCAAATGCTAGATAAATGCTGGAAAGGCAAAAACAAAAATTTGGCCATAAGTTTGCAAATTCTATTAAGTGGAAATACCATTGTCTTTCTTGCCCTACTCTGGAAGATGAGTATTTTGCCACATTTACACATTCATTTCAATATTACTGATTAATGCACATTTGAGATCTATGGATTATCCTTTGAACTCTTGCCAAAGAGGTTTATGAAATTGTTAAAGTCATTCAGAATAGAGCTGCCTTAGATAAAATAGAGGTCTCTAAAGGGGAAATAAGTGTTGTTTTATGGGAGTAAGGTGCTTAAATCCCTGCATTCTTCTTTGAAACTTTCAATGTTACTAAAAGGATCAGGAAAGTAGACAAAAAAAGAAAAGAAATAGTCATCCATTAAAACTTTCAGGTTTGATGAAAAAAACTTTCATGTTCTATATACACTATCCAATATGATAGCTGTTAGGCAAGTTTCATTATTGAGGACTTGAAGTATAGCTAGTCTGATTGAATAAATGAATTATTAATTTTATTTAATTATTTAATTAAAATT
>JAQZBX010106844.1:0-10710 GCA_029593785.1 Cabassous unicinctus
ACTTTCCAAGGTAAACTTGGAGAATGTGGCTTGGCTTCTCCTTGCAGCTTATAGCAAAATACTAGATGAGAGAAATACACTAAGGACTGAACTTTTGGGCACAAAGAAAACAGAAACTGATTCCGGAACTTCCAAGTTTCTGGAAATCAAATTCCCAGATGAAAATGCCCTATTTGAAGACTTTACTAAACTTGGAACATCTAACTCAGAATTGAAGATGTAGTTATCTAGGAAAGACTTGTGGAAAGTCTTACTGTCTGATGGCCTGGACCCCTGCTTCCTGCATGCTAAAACAACAAAGTTTTTGAGAGAGCTGTATGAACAAAACCACTGTCAGCTTGGACAAAAGAGGACATGGAAAGGAGAGATTGAAGGAGAATCAGCTTTAAGAAGAAATCTGTGGAAGCAAAGATCTGGACTTAAGACATCTCCTTGGGCCAAGAGAGGAGCCCCACCCATGTGCACAGAGAGGGTGAGTTTGCCCCTGCAGTTGAAGAGGGTGGATGTTCCTACCCGATGTTTTGAGAAAGTTTTGATGCCACATGGTGCAGAGAGGATGAGTTATCCCCAGCAGTTGAAGAGGGTGGATGTCCCCACCCGATGTTCCAGGAGAGTTTTGCCACCCCAGAGTGCAGAGAGGGTGGAGGATATTCCTCAAAGATTAGGGCGATTAAGGTCAACACCCCATAGGTCTGAGAGGGGTGTACCTGTCCCCCATGGATTAGAGAAGGCCAGGTGGTCAACCCATTGCTCTGAGATGGTTGAACCTGTATGCTAAAGGTTAGGGAAGGCCAGGTGGTCAACTCATTGCTCTGAGAGTGGTGAACCTGTATGCCAAAGGTTAGGGGGAATGTTGTCTTCACCTCACTGTACTAGGGGAGCTAAGACTCTAACCCAAAGATTGGGTAAGGTGTGGCAATCACCCCAACACTCTTGGAGGGTGAGGTCTGGAGATTGGTCGACACCCAGATGCTTGATGAGGGTGGAACCAAGAAAATGGCAGTTTGGCAAGCCTGTGGAGAGGGTGGGTCCCCATGTGGCCCCAAGGAGAAGAAACCATCATCTTAAGAATGACTCTCAGACTTTGAAATCAAATGGAGGATGCCCTGCAAGTTTACTGAACTTTAGAGAATCCATGACTTATGTTTAACATCTCAATTTCTTATGATATTGAAAATGTTTATCCTTTTTCTTTCCATTTGTATATTGGAAGCACTTAAATGGTTTTGTAAGTTTCAGAGGTCTACAGCAGACAGGATTTTGCCTTAAGAAAAAGTGTATTTCTTTAAATGATTATGATATGATTTTGTACTTGCATTGTTACTGATTTAAGATTTTTTGAATATTGTAATGTATTTTTGGAATTCAGAGGGTGGAGTGTAACCGTTGGCCAATTTGATGTAATTATGAATTCCAAAAATATAATTGAATCATGCTTGTAAACCGATCTGTTAATCTGGGCAAGATTGGGTTATGATTAGAGCCGTTGAGCCCCACCCCTTGGTGGGTGGGGAATTGAATATAAAAGGCAAGGCAAAGAACAGAGTTGAAGCAGTCTTTTGAGAAGCAGTTTTGATGTTGGAAAGAAGGCCCCAGGAGAAGAGAAGCAAGCCATTTGCCTGATCGTCTACAGCTGACCTTGTGGAGGAACCAGGAGCTAAACCAAGAGAGAAATGCAGCCCTGGGAAGAGAGGAACCCCAGAAGCCTGAACCCTGGCAAACGCCGGCAGCTGTCTTGCTCTAACACGTGGCAATGGACTGTGGTGAGAGAAGAAACTTAATGCTTTATGGCCTGGTAACTGTGGACTTCTACCCCAAATAAATACCCTTTATAAAGACCAAAAAAAAAAAAAAATATATATATATATATCCTGGATATTAAACCCTTATCGGACATGTGATTTCCAAATATTTTCTCCCATTGACTCGGCTGCCATTTCACCCTTTTGACAAAGTCCTGGGAGGTGCAAAGGTGTTTAATTTTGAGGTCTCATTTATCTATTTTTTCTTTTGTTGCACGTGCTTTGGGTGTAAAGTACAAGAAACCACCACCTGCTACAAGGACTTGAAGATGTTTCCCTACATTTTCTTCTAGTAGTTTTATGGTCCTGCTAATATACCAGAAATGGGTTGGCTTTTACAATGGGGATTAGTTTACAAACTTAGAGTTCCGAGACTGAGAAAAATTTCCAAATCAAGGTATCATCAGGCGAGTCTTTCTCCCTGAACACTGGCTGCCTTTGATCTTGGACTCTTCTATCACATGGCAAGGCACAAGGCAGCATCTGCTGGTCTCTCCCTTCTCTTCCGGGTTTCGTTGCTTCAGCTTCTTGTTTCCGTGGCGTTCTCTCTCTCTCTCTGAATTACATTCTCTCATAAAAGACTCCAGTTCGAGGACTAAGACCCACCCCTGGCCACCCGTCATTGGAAGTAACATCATCAAAAGGCCCTACTTACAATTGGTTTATACCCACAGGAATGGGTTAGCTTTAAGAACATGACTTTCTGGGGTCCATATAGCTTCAGACCTTCACAGCCTCCAAGTGTATAATCAACTGCATGGGTTTCTGTGTCCCCTTTCCCTGGATCATGGAACCCACTTTATAGGAAAGGGGGTGCAGCAGTGGGAGCAGGCCCTGGGGGCCACTGGTCCTCCCACACTCTGGAAGCTGCCAGCCTGCGTGTTGACAGCTGCTCGAGTGCAGCTGACCCACTATCGTGAAGATGGTCCTCTATAGGGTTGTGGCTGTCCTTTAGGCTGGGGTCTCTTTCCCTTAAACCAACGGTTATTTTATGTGCTGTAGCCCCAGGAGATGTAACACCTGGGCCTGGGTACCCAGGGGAGGAAGCAGCATGGCCCTGCTCACCATCATGCCTGCTGGCCACCTTGGGGAATCTCTACCTCCTTTTAAGCGGTGAGTTTAGAGGCCCTGGGCCCCAGAAGGAAAACACGTCCAGGTGAGGACACACTCCATTTAAAGCTTGGCTGCCACCTGGTCCCTGTGGATGACCAGCAAGCACAGAGCCCTGGCCGGGATGACTGATGGTCATGAGGTAGAGCTGCTGCTTCCGAATGGGGCCAGGGAGAAGTGTTTGCCCCAGAGAGTCCCCTGGGGCTCTGCAACCCTCTGGGATAGGGCGCGTCACCCTCTCCCTCCCCACCCCCCCCCACCCCTCAGCAAAGAAGGGAGATAAGAACCAGTCATGGCTTTAGGGCCAGTGGCAGCAGCGGGGGCTGTGTTTGTCTCACCCCCCCTTCTCTTGTAAGTTTTCCCAGAAATTGCAACCAATCAGACCCTGAAGAAGCTGTCCAGATGGAATAAACGTAACATTTTTCTCAGCCTCGGCAAGATGGGGACTGCAGCAGACGCTGCTGGGGTGGCTGCCGGCTCGGGCAGCTTGCCCCCGACTGGAGAAGCCAGCTTACCCAGGGAGGGGACACTTCTCCCTCTCTACCAGTGGGGGTTGGGGGACACAGCCAATGTCTGATATGGGATAAGACCCCACCTCATAGGAAAAAACACGAACCCATAAAGGGCCAAACACATGCCCAGCCTGAGGGGCTCAGCCAGGTGAAGGGTCACTGCCTGGACTGACAGTGGGGAAGGGTCTCATCCCTCGGGCCTCGCCTCGGCTCAGGACTGCTGGCTACCCCCCTCGCCATCACGCCCTCCAGCCCGCTGCCTGATGGCTCCTGACCTGCAGCTGTGCGGCGGCAGGCCAGTGTCCCTGCTGAGGCGCTGCTGCTCTGTCCTGGGCCAGGATGCAGTGGTCCCGCTCAAAGCCACAAGCCTGGGGCTACAGCACGCCCGGCCCGCCGGCGGCAGTTGAGATAGAGGTTATGTTTGCAATCTGGTCTTCTCCTCTGGGTGTGATCCCCTTTGACTGCATCAGATTCAGCTGAGATGCATTTGACTAAATTACGTTAACATTAGGGCTCTGATCTGACCACTCAGCAGTAACTCTGTTTGAGTCCCCACCGCCTTCGTGGCCTCTATAAACAGAATCTCAGTCAAGGAGACACACAGCAGTGGATAGAGAGAGGAGAGGCAGCTACATAGATGCGGCAGTGCCCCGGGGAGAGCGGAGCCGTTTGCCTGACAGTTTGCAGCTGAAGAGACCAGAGCCCTGAGCAGCTGAGAAGGCCTGGAAAGAAACGAGCCCTCCAGCCTAGAGCTGGGAGTAGCAGCAGCTGGGCCCACGGAGCCTTTAGAGGAAGAGGGAGGCTGAGCCCTCACAGACGTCGCCCGCCATCTTGCTTCAACACGTGGCAACAGACTTTGGGTGAGAAAGAACCTCTTGCGGTGCCTTGAGTTGGACTCTTTCAGAGCCTTGTAACTGTGAGCTTCCACCCCAGATAAACACACTTCCTAAAAGCCAGCCCTTTATAAAAGCATCAGCACCCTTTGGCTAATACACCGCCCCAGCACACACCTGGCCTCAAGGCAAAAAACGAGACAGGACCCGCGGCAAGGTTGGAATTGCTTTATTGGGGGGCGGGAGCCGCAGGGCCCCGCCCATGGTCAGGTTAGTGTTCTGCCCTCACCTGTACGACCGGCAGCTTGGCTCCTGCCCCTGCCGCCTGCCCGGGTTAGTGGAACATGCAAAGCTCGGTCAGAGGTGGGGAGACAGGTGGAGGCTGGGTAGGAGAGGGCAGGGCCAGCAGGCTGCGTGCCAGCCCACGGCCGCACGAAGGGGCCGAGGCCTCTCTGTGGGCTGGTACTCCCTGGAGAGACGGGCAGGCAGCACCCCTGGGTGGGGCCCCACAGGCAAGGGGAAGCCCTCCTGGGGAACCTCCCACCACGCCGGGAACGAGCCTCTGAGGGGAAACGTCTGTCTCCACCCTGGGTCTGGGACACAAAGGAGGAGCACAGAAGGCACTTACTGGGGGCCGAGACGGGAGGCTGAAGCCAGAGGCCCGGGATCTGGGGAGCGTGTGTGTGTGGGGGGGGCGTGCGCAGGAAGCTACGAAGCAGAGCTGAGGGCGGAGCCCACAGCTCAGACAGCAGCTGCAGGAGCCTGGCTGCTCCAGACTGGACCGTCGGGAAGGGGCTTCTCTGGAAGATGGGTAAGGTCTGGCTCGGGACCCTCCCTCCCTAGCTAGGTCCTCTGGGCCGGAACACCGAGGGCCGTGCTATGGGGGACTGCAGGCCGGGGGGCTGCCCCCAGACCTGACCACGCCCTGGGGAAACAGCAGAGGTGGGCTGGGGGGCCTGGCTCTGGCCCTGCCAAGGCACCTGGCTGAGGTGAGGGGCAGGTAAAGGCGTGTGGGGAGACCCGGAGGGGACGAGCTGGTCGCCGGGGCTAAGCGGACCCCAGGCCCCGGGCCACAAACTGAGCAGCAGGCACCTGGGAGTGTTAGTCTGCGCTCTCGGGCTAGAACTTAGGCACTGCTTTGGAGGAAGACCCCTGGGACATCAGAGACCCTGGCACCTGGGGGAGGAGCCACACATGCAGAGCGGGGTGGGGTGCGGGCCAGGGGCTCAGGCCGCCGCCGACTCGGGGCCTCCCAGTGAGGCCGAGGCCGCCGAGGCCCCCGAGGCCCCCGAGGCATAGCGGCGGCCGTAGCCCGAGGAGGAGTAGGACGAGGAGGAGAAGGTCATGGAGAAGCCAGAGCCGGTGGCGTCAAAGCTGCCACGCCGGGAGCCGGCCCGGGAGCCTGTGCGCGAGCCGGTGCGCGAGCCCGCGGCGGACCCCGAGCCGCTGACGCTGTAGGGGCTGTAGTAGCCCTTGCTGGACTGGGCGGCGGCCTCCAGCAGCCGCAGCCCCGTGCCTTCCTCCACCATGCTGCGGTCCAGCGCGTCCTTGTAGGAGATCTTGAGCTTGGTCTTGGGGCAGGTGAGGTACTTGGAGTAGGCGCCGACATCGCGCAGCTTCTGGGCGGTGCGGGCGTCCACGGTGCCCCTCTGCAGGGCCTCGTCGAGGGGCACGCGGCCCGGCACGTCGGGCTCCACCAGCCCGCCCGTCAGGTACTGCACCTCCAGGAAGCGCTGGCCCGCCTCGTAGTACAGCCAGCCCCTCTTCAGCGCCTGGGCGGCCGACATCTTGGTCTTGGTGCGCGGGTCCTCGAAGCCGCAGAAGGCCTTCTGGGCCAGGCTGATGCGGTCCACCATGACCTTGTCCACCAGGCCCTTGTCGACGGCGTCGGCCACGGGGAAGCGCTCGCCGGTGCCGGGGTCGACGATGCCCCCCGTGCAGGCCTGCGCCTCCAGCAGCCGCTGCCCCGTGATGTTGTCGACCAGACTGCGGTGCATGGCCTCCGTGATGGACACCTTCTCCAGCGTCTCCGTGTCGAGGATGCCAGCCACCGGGCCCGTCTCCTCCGTGGGGTCAGACCACGAGGCCAGTGGGGTCCGGGGGGCCGCGGGGCTGGCCGAGTAGGAGGAGGAGGAGCCCACCGAGGAGGACCGGGAGCGGAAGCCGCCCGCATTGCCCGAGAGCATGTCAGCGAACTCCGTGATGGAGAGCGTGCCGGCACGGTACTGGTCCAGCGCCGACCGGTCGATGAGGCTCTTGGCGATGGCCTCGTCGATGTCGTACTGGCGGCCCGAGCGCCGGTCGATGATCATAGACTTGACCACGCCGTCTGAGGTGGAGGTGGTGATCTCCTCCCACTCGCACTCCTGCTCCGACAGCTCCAGGTAGGTCTGGTGGTCGATGAGGCCTTTGCGGTAGGCCTCGTACACGGACATCTCCTTGCCCGTCTCGGGGTCCACGATGACCACGCGGCGCTTGCGCACCGAGGACTTGGAGGACGTCTTCCGCTCCCGCTTCTTCTCCTTCAGCGGCAGGAGGCACAGCCCCGTCTGGGGGTCGGTGACGCAGCGCTCCATCAGCTGCAGGTAGGTGAGGTTCTCCTCCGTGTTGGGGTCAAAGAAGCCCTTGGTGTCGTCCGAGGGGTCCGACAGGATCTCGTTCATGTCCTCGTCGAAGAGGCCGCGCTGGTAGGCCACCTCCACGGGCAGGCGGTGGCTCTCCTCGGGGTCGATGACGCCGCCCGTGGCGATCTGCGCCTCCAGCAGGCGGATGCCATGCTCCTTCAGGATCAGGCCCTTCTTCATGGCCTGGAAGAGGGAGATGAGCTTCCCCGAGTAGGGGTCCCTGTAGCCGGTGACCGCGCGCTCGGCCGCCAGCAGCTTGTCCTTGAACTCGGGGCCCACGATGCCCATCCGCACGGCATCCTCCACCGTCAGCTTGAGCCCCTTGATGGGGTCGATGACGTAGCCGGTGGCCGCCTGTGCCTCCAGGAGCTCGAAGGCCGTGCCGGGCCGGATGATGCCCCTCTTCATGGCCTGGTACACCGAGAGCCGCTCCTTGGTGGCGTCGACGACGACGCCCGCGATGCAGCTCGTGCCCTCGAGGAACTTCTGCAGGTTCTTGGTGACCTCCTCGACGGACGCCAGGCCCTCCTGCAGCTGCAGCGCCGTGGTCTCGTCCAGGACCCGCGAGCGCACCAGTTCCTCCACGGTGATCTGCTTGCGCAGGCCGCGGAAGGTCAGCCTGCGGGCGTCCGAGAGCGGCAGCAGGAACGGGCCGCGGGGCCCGTCGCGGCGGCACCGCTTGAGCAGCTGCGTGTAGCTAAGGCGTTCGTCCGTGGAGGGATCCACATAGCTGCGGATCTCGCTGGGCTCCGAGAGCCGGTCGTGCGTGTCCTTGTTGAGGTGGCCGCGCTGGTAGGCAACCTCCAGCGGGAGGTGGAAGCCCAGGCGCGGGTCGATGACGCCGCCCGTGGCCAGCTGTGCGTCCAGCAGCCGCAGGGCCTCCTCCGCAGGGATCAGGTCCTTCTTCATGGCCTGGAAGAGCGAGATGGTCTGCTCGGTGTAGGGGTCGCGGTAGCCGGTGACGGCGCGCTCGGCCGACAGCAGCCGGTCATGCAGCTCGGGGCCCACCAGGCCCTTTCGTACGGCCTCATCCACGGTCAGCCGCTCGTTCTTCACGGGCTCCAGCAGGAAGCCCGTGGCCGCCTGCGCCTCCAGCAGCAGGCGGGCGACCTCGGCGCTGACCAGCCCCTTCTTGAGTGCCTGGTAGACGGTCAGCGTCTGCCGGGAGCCGGGCAGGTAGAGGCCGGCCACGCAGCCCGTGCCGTAGAGGTAGCACCAGGTGGACTCCGCCTCCAGCACCTCGCGCAGCGTCTGGGCACCCTCCCGGATCAGGTTGTAGGTCTCCAAAGAGATGATGCGGGCCTCGTAGAGGTCCTCAGCCGTGAGGCGGCGGCGCACGTAGTCGTAGGCGGCCACGTTCTGCTGGCGGATGACCTCCGTCTTCTCGATGATCTCGATGATGATGATGATCATGCGCTCCTTGGTCATGCGGCCAGCGCGGAAGTCCTCCAGCAGCCGGGCCCGCTGCTCTTCGGGGATCAGGTCCGACTGCATCACCTCCCACAGGGACATGGAGCCGCCATGGCCGCCGCCAGGGATGTCTATCTGCGTCTCCTCGAACGCCCTGCGCGTCTCCTCCTCCGTGTACACGTGCGTGGTCTCTACCACCTCAGGCTTCTCGGCCGCCTTCAGCGGCAGGAGGTACAGCCCCGAGTCGGGGTCGCGCACGCAGCGCTCCAGCAGCTGCAGGTAGGTGAGGTTCTCGTGCGTGTTGGGGTCGAAGAAGCCCTTGGTGTCGTCCGAGGGGTCCGACAGGATGCGGTTCGTGTCCTCGTCGAGGTAGCCGCGCTGGTAGGCCACCTCCACGGGCACGCGGTGGCTGTGCACGGGGTCGATGACGCCGCCCGTGGCGATCTGCGCCTCCAGCAGGCGCATGCCGTGCTCCCTGAGAATGAGGCCCTTCTTCATAGCCTGGAAGAGGGAGATGGTGGAGCCCGAATAGGGGTCCCTGTAGCCTGTCACGGCCTTCTCGGCAGACAGCAGCTTCTCGTGCAGCTCAGGCCCCACGACGCCGGCCTTCACAGCCTCGTGGACATAGAGGCGCTGGTTACGCACGGGGTCCACCAGGAAGCCGGTGGCCGCCTGCGCCTCGAGCAGGAGCGTGGCCGTGCTGGGCCTGAGCTGCCCCCGCTTCATGGCCTCGTAGATGGACACCTTCTCCCGGGAGTCCTCCAGGTAGACGCCGGCGACGCAGCCGCTGCCCTGAAGCAGCGTCCGCACGGAGCCCACCTCTGAGAGCTCCTTGACCGACGTCTTGCCGTCCCTGAGCTGCTCGAACTGGGCCCTGCTGAGGACCCCGGCGTCCAGGAGCTCGCTGGCGGCCACCGGGGCGCGGAGGCCGCTGAAGGAGAGCTGCTGCCGCCGCCGCGTCTCCACCTCCTCGACGATGGTGACCAGGATCTTGATGATCTTCTCCACGGTGACCTTGCCCGTGCGGAACTGCCGCAGCAGCTCCTGCCGCTGCTCCTCCGAGAAGTACTCGGAGCTGATGAGCTCCCACACGGTCACCGCCCTGCCCTGGAAGCTGCCGCCGGGCACCTCGACCGTGGCCTTCTCGAAGGCCTCCCGGGCCTGCTGCGCCGAGTAGAGCTCCTCCCGCCGGGCCCGGGCGGCCTGCTCCGAGAGCGGCAGCAGGCTCAGCCCCGTCAGCGGGTCGAGCCGGCACCGCTGCTGGAGCTGGCGGTACATGGCCGGCTCCTGCGTGCCGGGGTCGCAATAGGTCTTGGCATCGTCCGTGGGCGCAGACAGGGCCCTGCTGGTCTCTTCATCCAGGAAGCCGCGGGCACAGGCCACGTCCAGGGGCACGCGGTGGCTCCTGTTGGGGTCCACGACGCCGCCCGTGGAGAGCTGGGCATCCAGCAGGCGCAGGCCCTGCTCCCGGGGGAGGAGGCCCTTCTTCAGCGCCTGGAAAAGGGAGACGCTCTGGCCCGAGTAGGGATCCCGGTAGCCCGTGACGGCCTTCTCGGCTGACAAAAGCTTCTCGTGCAGCTCGGGCCCCACCAGGCCGGCCTTCACGGCCTCGTCCACGGTCAGCCGGGCGCTGGTGGCAGGGTCGATGACGTGCCCCGTGCCCGCCTGGGCCTCCAGCAGGGCCAGGGCTTCCTCCGGAGCCAGCAGTTCCCGCCGCAGCGCCTCGTAGACGCTGAGCTTCTGGCCCGCCTCCTCCAGCCACACGCCCGCGATGACGTCGGCACCACGCAGCGCCCGCCGCACGGCGGCCACCTCGGCCACCTCCTGCACGGAGCGCTCGCCCCGCTGCAGCTGGCGGTAGAGGTCGTGGTCGATGATCCCGCTGTCCAGCAGCTCGGAGGCAGGCACCAGAGCGCGCAGACCCTCGAGGCAGAGTCGGCCCTTCTGCTCGTGCTCCTCGACCACCGTGACGACGATCTTGATGATCTTCTCCACCGTGACCTTGCCCGTGCGGAACTGGCGCAGCAGCTCCTGCCGCTGCTCCGCCGTGAAGCACTCGGAGCTGATGAGCTCCCAGATAGTCACCGTCCTGCCCTGGAACCTGCCAAACGGCGCGGACACGGTGGCCTTCTCGAACACGTCGCGGGCCTCCGAGTCGGTGTAGACCAGCTCGCCGCCCCTGGCAGCCTTGTCCGTGAGCGGCAGGAGGCACAGCCCCGTGTCGGGGTCGCGCACGCAGCGCTCCAGCAGCTGCAGGTAGGTGAGGTTCTCGTGCGTGTTGGGGTCGAAGAAGCCCTTGGTGTCGTCCGAGGGGTCCGACAGGACGCGGTTCATGGCCTCGTCGAAGTAGCCGCGCTGGTAGGCCACCTCCACGGGCACGCGGTGGCTGTGCACGGGGTCGATGACGCCGCCCGTGGCG
>JAQZBX010106845.1:0-10709 GCA_029593785.1 Cabassous unicinctus
TCTTGATCGGATATAGGACGGATATATGTAAATATTGTTATGCTTTACAACAGACCACAAGCAGGTGGGAAGTGCATGTGGAGAAGGCTTTGTGCTTCCCTTCGGCTGACTGGATCTTTAAGATGTTGGCTATGAGGTAGATATAAGAAATAAGTGTGATCAGAAAACCTCTGATCCCCAAGACCCCTCCATCCACTAAAACAAGCATCTCTGCCACATACGTGGAAGAACAGGAGAGTGCCACCACTGGGGGGACGTCACAATAATACTGGTTAACCTGATTGGACTTAGAGACACACAGGCAGAAGCTGAACACCATGTGTGGAAGAGAGTAAAGAAACCCTTCTGCCCACGCTTCAGCTGTCAGCTGGGCACAGCGTATATCGGTCATGATGAGGGTGTAAGGAAGGGCAAAACATATGGCCACATGGTCATAAGCCATGAGAGCTAGAAGGAAGACCTCGGTTCCTGCAACATGTCTACAAGTGGCCAAACAAGAAACAAATATAATGGCATATATATGCTATTCCCTTTCCCCTTAAAACTTAAATATTTGACAATATGGGGTTTCTACTTCTTATATGCTGTCATTTACCCTTGTTCTATTTTCTAATTACATTTTATTATACTATAATAGCCCAAATCATCAGAATGTTTACTATTTACAAAAAGCTTTAATTTAAATGAAGGTCTGCAATTGATACTTATGTAGATGTTTTGTGCCAACTTATACACTAAATTTTTTGTTTCTTTAAATTGCCTTTATGTTCTCCTTTTTTCTTCACTTAGAAACTATCATGTCGATACATGTGTAATAAACAATGGTGCATAGAAAAAGGGCCATTAATAAAGTTTTTAAAAAGGAGACATAAAAAGTAATTTAAATTCCATGGGCATAAAATTTAGAGCTCAATTATCAATGGTATAAAAAGATAAAAAATAAAAACACAAAAAGCAGTCACAACAAGGTTACTTAAAATATGCTTTTTAAAAATACTTGTGTGTATGTTTTGACCTAACATTAACTATTAGGTATATATAAAGAAAGTTAAAAAAAAAAAATAGCAAGAACAGAGTTTTAGAGGCAGTTTATCATACAAGATGAACACAGTTAAATTTATTGAAAAACATGATATATAGATTATGGTTTTCTAATTGCACTTAATTGAGATGTGTGTAATATATGCATACACACACAAACACAGATGATATACTACAAACTTGGGGAAAAAACTAATTTGTTCAGTTTTAAATAAATCAAATGTGTGTGATAAAAAAGTCAAACTAAAATTATGTTTAGAAAATAAAATGCTGAAGTCAGTTTCTGTGGTTCTTCTGCACTACAACCCATCCCTCATTGGTGGAACTTCTTCATAATTTCTTAAATCAAATAAAATATTTAGCATTAAAAATGCAAAGTAATTATAGTGGCTTCTTTTAAAAAGATGGCATCATTATAGTCTAACAAGTTTTTCCCACTGGAAAGATTTAAATAAGAATTGCTGAGATTCTTTGGAAGATATTATTCTTTCCTTAACAGCACTATTACTGTTACTATCCTTTCCCTTCCTTGAAGAGTATCATCTCTGTGTCCTACTCGAAAGAAAAACTCTTTTTACTGATGCTGTCTAAATAGTGAAACTTCCAGAGAAAATTATTATAGCAAGCATAAAATGCTTAGATAATATTATTCAATGAACAAAATTTTGTTAAATGAATAAAGACTAAAACAAAGAAACACCTGCAGCATTAATTCTCAAGTTCTCAAATATTCAAGATCCTACGAACTCTTATATTTTACTACATTGAAAAGATAATCATGAATATAAGAAATTAAGGGCACTATTTTACAAGAAATATTAATATTTTGAGATGTTAAATATTAGCTTTTATATTAAGTATTCATTTTCCTTTTCATACACTTACTAATTTGAATTAATTTTTCTAAACAAGGATTATGAGAAATAAGTCAATACCTTACACTAGGTGGATTGACCTAGTGTAGACTAGGTGGATCCTACATCATGCTACATGAATGTGTATCCTCAAGAAATGAAAATACGTTTATATCAATTTCCCCCTTGAATGTTAAAATTTGTTAAGTCTAAATTCTGGTTTTCATTGTTTGATGAACACTTGGGTTGCCTCCATCTTTTGGACATTTGTGAATAATGCCACAATGAATAGTGATGTGAAAATATCTGTTTGAGTCCCTGTTTTCAGTTCTTCTGGGTTAATAATTAATAGTGGGTTTGTTGTATCATATGGTAATTCTACACAAAGCTTCCTGAGGAACTGACAAAATGCCTTCTGTAGTAGCTGCACCATTTTACATTGCCACCTGCAGTGAATGAGTGTTCTCGTTTATTCACATTCTGTTCAACAATTGTAGTTGTTTTTCTGTTTTTTTTCCTTTTCTTTTTTATAGTAGCCATTCTAGTCAGTATGAAATGATAGCTCATTGAGGTTTTATTTTGTTTTGTTTTTGTCAATTGATTTTTTCTTTTTTTAAAATATATTTTAAATTTATTTTTGAAAGATAAATTATGTAAATCGTTACATAAAAAATATACGAGATTCTCATATGTCCCACTCCCCACACCTCCCACTTTTCCCACATTAACAACTTCTTTCATCAGTGTGGTACATTCATTGTAATTGATGAGCACATTTTGGAGCATTGCCACTAAACACGGATTATAGTTTACATTGTAGTTTACACTCTCTCCAACTCATTTCTGTAGGCTATGGCAGAATATATAATGGCCTGTATCTGTCACCGCAATGTCATCTAGGTCAATTCCAAGTCCTGAAAATGCTCCCATACTACAACTCTTTTTCCCTCTCCCTGACTTCAGCACCTCCAGTAGCCACTGTCTCCACATCAATGATATAATTTCTTCCATTGCTAGAATCACAATAAGTCTATAGTAGAATACCAATAAGTCTACTCTAGTACATATTTTATTCCCCAATCCTGAGGATTCTGGAATGGTGATCCCCACTCCACCTCTAATTGAGAGCCGGCACTGATCTCATATGGCTGATGGATGGGACTCTCTTGTTTGCAGTTGTAGACTCTCTCAGTTCCTTGGTGTGGTGGTTGTCCATCCTTACCTCCTTGTCAGCTCTCCTGGGTGAATTCAATGAACTGGACAGTAGGTATTGAAATCCGTTGAGGCTCAGGGCCCAGCTGGCATGTGGACAGTCCAGAGATTCAAGTCTCTTAGACATACACCTACAAACTTCAACCCTAACTATAGGTTCAAACAAAGGAGACAGAAGAGTCATGTGTAGAGAAGTCACATCTGAGTCCTGCACTGTCACACTTGGGAGCACAATCTCCAAAGTAGGGCCCACTGGCAAGGCACCAAACTCTGGAGTTATCCCCCGTGACTGCAGAACCTGGGTGTCTCTGGAGCCCTCAGGAGCCCCACTGTTTGGGGTAGTGTCCACTTAGGCCATGTATGAGATCCTGCTGGGACTTGCATAAGCCTTACCTCTCTAATGACCTCCTGACTAACTTTGAAGTCTCTTAGCCATATAAACTCATTTGTCTTTACCTTTTCCCCCTTTTATTCAAGGTCTTTTTCCACTTGTATCATGAGTCCAAGCTTGATAGTAATCCCTTGGTGCCAGGGAAGCTCAACACCAAGTGTCATGTCCCTCTCTGGGGGCAAGGTAATGCATCCACATGCTGAGTTTGGCTTAGAGAGAGGCCACATTTGAGCAAAAAGGATGCTCTTAGGAGGTAATTCTTAGGCATGCTGTAACACTAGTCCAAGTTGCAAATTCAAAAGCAAAAGGCTCATAAGCATAGTCCTCCATAGCAAGGACCCATCAATGGACCATCCTTCTTCACTAGTCATTACCCCTGTATTGGTGGATTGTTGCTGTTCCATTAGAGAATATGGCAGAGCTCCCCAGAATGGTAATTCAATAATACTTTGGCTGCTGTGTGACTCTCTACCCACTGTGTCAATGCTCCATGAACATTTGGACATATTTATATACCTTATATGTAAGCCCAGGTGAACTTCCTCCCATGTATCCCCTATCACTGCCACCCCACACCATTGATCCTCCTCTGCCATAGTTGTAAAGCTTTTGTAATCCAAAACTTCTGCAAAAATGAAGCCAAGAATGTTACCAAATTCTATTAATAGGAAAATGAAATAATAATGATAAGTTTAAACATAAGAAATAAAATACCTGATAATTTAGAAAAACTAAAAGTAAAATAAAGTAAAAAAAAAATGAAAAACATTAATTTTTTTTTTGTTTTGCCTTTCTTCACTGTAATATCTGTTGTCCTATATGTGCAGTGGCATTTTCTTCCATTTCTTCCCCAGTGCCTTATTTTTTTGTCTTCAAAGAGGTTTAACGTCACACTAAAGTTACATACAAAACATATATGACTCACATATACCCAACATCCTCCCCCTTTCCCCCCTTTCCTATTAATAACCATTTTATATGTGGATTGTACATTTGTTACAACTGATATACAAATATTGAAACATAGCTACTAACCATGGTGAGTGGTTTACATTACAGTTTACATTTAGGCCATACACTTTTACAAATTTTTGATGAAATTTAGCACAGCATGTATCCATCACTGCAAGATCATGCAGAACACCCCCATTTCCCCATAAATACTCCCTCTTCCATCTATTCTATTCCTTCCTCCCAGTCTCCATGGGGACCACAGCGACCACCAGGCTTCACTCTTTGGAGGACAAAGTTCATAAATACTGCTACAATGCTGAGACCTTGACACACAAGTCTGTCCTCCCCTATTAGGAACTTCCCATGCTCTTGATAGACACTGTCCCCTCATGGAACATATTGGGCCTCCCCAGCATGGAAGTCCAACTTCTTTCCACTCATTATGTGGGTTTCCCCCCACTGACACACCACACTATGACAAAATGATCACTCACACATTCTCTCGAAGACTGCCCCAGGTGAGCCCTGTCCCAAATGCCCCCCATACAAAACCATAAACCAGTAATCCTTCCTTGTCATATTGCCAAAAGTGTTTTCTCATCATTGTAGTTTCACCCACCTACATACCAATCCCAGTGTTCACCTGCTCCCTCTCCCAAACTTCCCCTATTTCGATGGACCATCCAACCCATCCTCCCCACCCTAACCCACTGTCAATCTTGCACCACCCAACCCAATAGTATCCCTACACCCCTGTCATATTCCTTCATTGTCCAACTGCTCACTTCCACTTTATCATAGTTTTTGCCCATATGGGCATTGGTTCACAGCCTCCTTTACCCTTTCTATTTCCTGTAAACCTATCCTCCCATCTCTAGCTCTCTGAGTTCGCTAGATTTGCTTAATTCATATCAGAGAAGTAATGTAATATTTGTCCTCGAATGCCTGGCTTGCTTAACTCAACAAAAGGTCCTCAAGTTTCATCCATGTTAACCCTTGTGTTAGTACTTTTTTCCTTCTTACAGCTGAGTAATGTTCCATTGTATGTGTACACCACATTTTGTTTTTCCATTCATCTGTTGATGGACATTTGGGTTGATTCTAACTTTTGGCAATAGTGAAAAATATTACTATGAACATTGGTGTTCATATATATGTGCAGGAATCCGTCCTACAAAGTCTTTCAGGGATCTGTATAGCAGAGTCCATGATGGCACAAAGAATTGCTCTGAACCTAAAGGTTGAGAGACTTGAAGGGGAGAATAACTGAAGAAGCTATCTTCCTGAGCTGATCCCCAGCATGGTTTTATTCTCTTTTTCACAAAAATATCCTGTTCTTTGGAAAGTCCCATTCCCATGATTATTTAGAAAATTCCCCTCACTGAACTAGACACTTTGGCAACTCTTCCCAGTGGGCGTTGCTGTTCCCTTACTTTGGGTTGATTAGTTTCAGTTTCAGTCCGGACAAATGTAGCCACTCCTTAATGTGCCGATTGTGCCACTTGCTCAAATCACATCGGGGTCACCACTTGCAGGAATCCATCCTGCAAAGTCTTCTGGGGATCTGTCCAGTAGAGACCGCAATGGTGCAAAGAGTTACTCTGAACATGAAGGTTGATAGATGTGAGGGAGAGAACAACTGAAGAAGCTATCTTCCTAAGCTGATCCCCAATATGGTTTTTATTCTCTTTTTCACATTACCAAAGGTCAGGGTGAAAGTTCAAGGGAACAGGCAGGTTGTGCACACATGAGGGGTCATAAATAACATCATAAGAATTCCAGGCTGAAAATGGGGTAGCAAGATTACAGAAACATTTAGTGATATACATAGAAGATAAGGTGGTGGCAAAGGTCTAAGATAACTGATTAAGAGAGAAAAGCAAAAAATGTTCTGTTGATGGCAGGAACTGATAGTGGTGAGTTCTCTGTGTGGGCAGAGAAACAGGCCTCCAAAATATTCCTTAGATGTAAAGAGCAGAGGGTTCCCACATATCTGTTCGTGTCCTTGCTTTCATTTCTTCTAGGTATATACCCAGCAATGGAATTGCTGGGTGATACGGCAGATCTATAGTTAGTATTTTGAGGAACTGCCCGACTGTCACTCACAATAGCCAGACCATTCTATATTCTCACCAGCAGTGGATGAGGGTTCCCATTCCTCCACGTCCTCTCCAACACTTATAATCCTCTGTTTTTTCAATGGCCACTAGTCTAATGGTTGTAAGATGGTATCTCATTGTAGTTTTGATTTGCATTTCCCAAATAGCTAGTGTTATTGAGCTTCTTTTCATGTGCTTTTAAGCTATTTGTTTTTCTGCTTTGGAGAAGTGTCTGTTCAAATCACTTGCCCATTTTTAATGGCTTGTTTGTCTTTTTATTTTTGAGATATAGGATTTCTTTATATATGCTGGATATTAGGCTCCTATCAGATATATGGTTACCAAATATTTTCTCCCTTTGAGTAGGTTGACTTTTCACTTTCTTGACAATCTCCTTTGAGGTGCAACAGATTTAATTTTGAGGAGGTCCCACTTATCTATTTTTTTTCACTGCTCCTGCTTTAGGTGTGAGGTTCATGAAGCCATTTCTTATTACAAGGTCTTGTAGATGCTTCCCTACATTATCTTCCAATGTCTTTATGGTCTTGGCTCTTATGTTTAGATCTTTGATCCATCTTGATTTGATTTTTGTATAAGATGTGAGATGGTGTTCCTCTCTCATTCTTTTGGTTATGGATATTCAGTTCTCCAAGCACCATTTGTTGAAGAGGCCATTCTCTCCCAGTTGATTGGGATTGTTGGCCTTGTCAATTATCAGATGACTGTATATGTGAGGATCTATCAGAACTCTCAATTCAGTTCCATTGGTAAGTTTGTCTATCCTTGTGCCAATACCATGCAGTTTTGACCACTGTAACTATGTAGTATGTTTAAAGTCAGGTAGTGTGATTTCTCCAATTTCATTTTTCTTTTTCAATATATCTTTGGTTATTCAGGGCCTCTTGCCCTTCCAAATATTCTTTGTAGTTAGTTTTTCCAATTCAGTAAAAAATGCTGTGTTGATTTTTATTGGGATTGCATTATATCTCTCTATTAGTTTGGGTAGAATAGATATTTTAATGATATTTAATCTTCCTATCCATGAACATGGAATATTCTTCCATTTATTGAAGTCTTCTTTGATTTCCTTTACCAGTGCTTTTTAGTTTTCTGCATATAGATCATTTACATCTTAATTAAATTTATTCCTAGGTATTTGACTTTTTAAGTTACTAATTTAAATGGTAATTTTTTCTTGATATTCTCCTCACATTGCTCATTATTGGTGTACAGAAATGCTACTGATTCTTGCACATTGATTTTAAAACCTGTGACTTTACTGAACTCATTTATAAGTTCTAGATGCTTTGTTGCAGATTTATCAGGGCTTTCTATGTATAGGATCATGTTGTCTGCAAATAGTAAAATTTTTACTTCTTCCTTTCCAATTTGGATCCATTTTATTTCTTTTTCTTGCTTCAGTGCTCAAGCAAGTATATCTAAGACAATGTTAAATAGGAGTGGTGATAATGGGCATCCTTGTGTAGTTCCCAATCTTAGAGGGAAAGCCTTTATGATTTCACTGTTGTACATGATGTTAGCTGTGGGTTTTTCATATATGTCCTTTATCAAATTCATAAAGTTTCCTTCTATTCCTATCTTTTGTAGGGTTTTTCTCTGGAAAGTATGCTGTATTTTGTCAAATGCGTTTCTTGTGTCTAAAGAGATGATCATGTGATTTTTTTCTTTTAATCTTATATGGGGTGTATTACAGTGATTGATTTTCTTATGTTCGAACCATCCCTGCATACTCGTGATGAAATGCAATTGGTCATGGTGTATAATTCATTTGATGTGTTGTTCAATATGTTTAGCAAGAATTTTGTTGAGAATTTTGTCATCTAGGTTCAATAGAGAAATTGGTCTGTAATTTTCCTTTCTTGTGGTGTCTTTGTTTGGCTTTGTTATAGGGGTAATTTTGCATCATAGAATGAGTTAGGCAATGTTACTTCTACTTCTAATTTTTGGAAGAGTTTAAGCAGATTGGTGTTAGATTTTTCTGTAATGTTTTGTAGAATTCACCTGTGAAGCCATCTGGTCCTGGGCTCTTCGTACTTGGGAGGTGTTTGATTACTGATCCTATCTCTCTACTTGAGATTGGTCTGTTGAGTTCATCAACTCTTCTTTGGTCACTGTAGGCTGCTTGTGTGAGTTTTTAGGAATTTGTCCTTTTCTTCTAAATTATCCTTTTGTTGCCATATCATTTTTCAAAGTATCCTTTTATGATACTCTTTATTTCTGTAGGGTAAGTGGTGATATCCCATTGCTCATTTCTTATTTTGTGTATTTTCATCTGCTCTATTTTTTGTTTTTTAGTCTGTTTAAGGGTTTGTCAATTTTATTGATCTTCTTGAAGAACTAGCTTTAGGGTTTGTTTACTTATTCCAGTGGTTTTTAAATTTTCTATTTCATTTAGTTCTGCTCTAATCTTCGTTATTTCCTACTTTCTACTTACTATGGGATTAGTTTGTTGTTCTTTTTCTAATTCCTCCAAATGTTCAGTTACGTCTTTGATTTTAGCTCTTTCTTCTTTTTTGATATATGGATTTATGGCTATGAATTTTCCTCTCAGTACAGCTTTTGATGCATCCCATAGGTTTTTATATGTCATGCTGTCATTTTCATTCATTTCAAGGTAGTTACTGATTTCTTTTGAGATTTCCTCCTTGACCCACTGTATGTCTCAGAGTATGTTGTTTAACTTCCATATCTTTGTGCCTAGTCTGGTTCTCTGGCCCTTACTTATTTCTGGCTTCATTCCGTTGTGGTCAGATAAATTACTCTGTATGATTTCAATGTTTCTGAGTTCATTGAAAATTTTTCTGTGGCCTAGCATGTAGTCTATCTTGGAGATTGATCCATGTGTTCTTGAGAAGAATGTATATCCTGCTGAATTTGGTATAGTTTTCTGTATGTGTCCAGATCCTCTAATGTATTATTAGATGTATCCTCTAATGTATTATTCAAAATCTTTGTTTCTTTGTTGATTTTCTCTCAAGATGTTCTGTCCAATGGTGAAAATGGTGTATTAAAGTCCACCAATATAATTGTAGATGCAGCTAATTGTCAACTTAGTTTTACTAATGTTTGCCTCATGTATTTTGAGGCACCCTGATTTGGTCCATAAATGTTTATGATTGTTCTTTGTTTTTGAAAGATTACACTTTGAGGAATATATAGTGTCTGTCTTTGTCTCTTACAATAGTTTTGCATTTAAAGTCTATTTGGTAGGACATTAGTATAGCTTCTCCCACCCTATTTTGGTTATTGTTTGCTTGTAAGATTGTTTTCCAGTGATTCACTTTCAGCCTCCTTGAATCCCTGGGTCTAAGGTGGGTTTTTGTAGACAGCATATAAATGGGTCATATTTCCTTATCCATTCTGCCAATCTATGCCTCTTGACTGGTGAGTTTAATCCATTAACATTCAGTGTTATTACTCGCAAGAAATTACTTCTATTAGCCATATTTTCTTTGGGTTTATATATGTCATATGTTGTTTTTATTATTATTTTTTGTCTTTCTGGTTGTTCTTACACTCTCTTCCAACTCTCTCCCTCTCCTGTTTTTTCCTTTCAACCGATAGAACTCTTTTAGTATTTCTTGAAGGCAGGTTTCTTATTGGCATACTCTCTTAATTTCTGTTTATCTGTGAATATTTTGAACTCTCCATCATTTTTGAATTACAGCTTTCCTGGATAGAAAATTCTTGCCTGCTCTCTCTAAGCCAAACTCAGCATTTGAATGCATTACCTTTCCCCCAACGTGGGACATGACTCAGGGGATGAGCCTCCCTGGCAACGAGGGATTAATACTAAGTGCCAACTGGCAACATGTTCAGAAAAAGACCTTGAATAAAAGGGGGAAAAGGTAAAGAGAAATGAGTTCACATGGCTAAGAGACTTCAAAGAGAGTCAGGAGGTCATCCCAGAGGTAATACTTATGCATACCTCAGTAGGATCTCATAGAACACCTAAGTGGATATCACCTCACACTGAGGGACCCCTAAGGGCTCTGGTGACACCCAGGTCTTATACACGTGGGGATAGCCCCAGAGAATGATGCCTAATTAATGGGCTCTTCATTGGCATCTGTGTTCCTGAGAGCGACAGAGTTGGACTCAAACAAGTCATCCCTGCACATGGTCCATCAGTCCCTT
>JAQZBX010106846.1:0-10717 GCA_029593785.1 Cabassous unicinctus
AAAACATCTAAAAAGGGGATCAATAAAGAAAATGAGAACATGAATAATATGATAAAAGAACCAGACCTAACAGACATACACAAAACACTGCATTCCAAAACAGCAGGTTATACATTATTTTCAAGAGTTCATGGATCATTCTCTAGGATAGACTACATGTTAGGTCGTAGAACAGGTGTCCATAAATTTAGAGTGATTAAATTATACAAAGCACTTTCTCTGACCGCAACAGAATGAAACAGGAAAACAATAATAGGCAGGGAACTGGAAAATTCACAAATATATGGAAGTTAAAAAACACACTCTTCAACAATCAGTGGGTGAAGATAGAAATTGCAAGAGAAATCAGTAAATAAATTGAGATTAATGAAAAAGAGAACTTAACACACCAAAACTAATGAAATGTAGTGAAGGCATTGCTGAGAGGGAAACTTTTAGCCCTAAATGTATTCATTTAAAAAGAAGAAGATCTAAGACGAAAGACCTAACTGCACACCATGAAGACTAGAAAAAAAAACAGCAAAATAGTCCCAAAGCAAGCAGAAGCAAAAAATAAGCAAAGATTAGAGCAAAATTAATGAAATTTAGAATAAAAATAGAGAGGATTAACATTACCAAAAGCTGGTTCTTAAAGAACAAATCAAAGAAGATGAAAATAAACAAAATTTGACATGAGAGAGGGAACATCACCATTGAACTGACAGAAATATAAAGGATCATAAGAGAATACTCTGAATAACTGAATGCCAGAAAATTAGATAAATGAAACGGACAAATTCCTAGAAACACACGAACTACCTACACTGACTCTAGAAGAAATAGAAGACCTCAACAGAACAATCACAATTAAAAGAGATTAATCAGTCATCAAAAACCTCTCAACGAAGAAAATCCCAGGATTCACATGTGAATTCTGCCAATAATTCCAAGAAAAACAAATATCCAAAATGCTCTACTTCCAAAAAAATTGAAGAGGTTGGAATACATGTAACTCATTATATGAAGCCAACATAAACCTAATACCAAAGCCAGATAAAGGTGCTACAAGAAAAGAAAATTACAAACCAATCTCTCTAATGAATGTAGATGCAAAATTCTCAAAAAAATACTTGCAAATAGAATCCAACAGCATATTAAACAAGTTATACACCATGATCAAGTTGGTTTTATCCAGGTATGCAAGAATTGTTCAACACATGAATATCAAATAATGTAATAGACCACATTAGCAAATCAAAGGGAAAATCACATTCTGCATGGATATCTCCATTGAAGCAGAAAAAGATTTGACAAAACCCAATATTCTGTATTGATAAAAACATTATGAATGATAGGACTAGATGGAACCTTCCTCAATGCTGTAAAGGGAATATATGAAAAACACACAGTTAATATCAAATTCAATGGTGAATGACTGAAAGCTTTCCCTCTAGGATCCAGAATAAGACAAGGATGCCCACTGTCACCACTCTCATTCAAAATTTTGCCAGAAGTTTTGCTCATGCAATTAGGAAAGAAAAAGAAATAAAACATTTCAAATTTGAAAGAAATAAGTATTACATTCCCTATTTGCAGATGACTTGAAAGTCCTGAAAAATCTGCAACTGTGCTACTAGAGCTAATAAATGATTTCAGCAAAAGAGTAAGATACAAGGTAAACCAACAAAAATCAGTAGTGTTTCTATACACTAGTAATGAGCAATCTGAAGAGGAAATTAAGAAAAAAAATCCACTTACAATAGCAACTAAAAGAATTAAATATCTAGGAATAAATTTAAACAAGGATTTAAAGGACTTGTACACTGAAAACTACAAAACATTGCTAAAATAAATCAAAGAATATCTAAATAAATGGAAGGACATTATGTGTTCATGGATCAGAAGACTAAATAATGTTAAGATGACACTTCTACACAAATTGATTGACAGATTAAACAGAATCTCAACAAAAATTCCAACAGTCTTGGCATAAACAGAAAAGCCAATCATCAAATTTCTTTGGAAGGGTAAGGGGCCACTAAGAGCCAAAAACACCTTGAATAGGAAAAAAATAGTTGGAGATCGCACACTATCTGACTTTAAAGCATATTACGAAGTCACAGGGA
Source organism: Cabassous unicinctus (assembly GCA_029593785.1). NCBI lineage: Eukaryota > Metazoa > Chordata > Mammalia > Cingulata > Chlamyphoridae > Cabassous > Cabassous unicinctus. The sequence continues at coordinate 2,106 of JAQZBX010106846.1, forward strand.
TCAAAACAACACAGTATTGGCATAAAAATAGATATATTGACCATTGAAATCAAAATTAGATTTCAGAAATAGACCCTAACATCTATGGCCAACAGATATTTGACAGGGATGCCAAGTCCACTCAATGAGGATAGAAAACTCTCTTCAAAAGATTGTGATGGGATAAGTACATATTCATATTCAAAAGATTGAAAGAGCAACTGTATCTCAAACCTTATACAAAAATTAACTCAAAATGAGTCAATATCCTAAAGGTAAAACCAGAACCAAAAATCTCCTAGAACAAATTGTTGGGAAACACTTTCAAGATCTTCAGGTAGACAGTGGTTTCATAGATTTTATACTTAAACCCTGTGCTAATAAATATGCTTTAGATAAATGGAACCTCATTAAATTTCAAACCTTTTGTGCTTCAAATGAGTTTGTCAAGAAAGTGAAATGACAGCTTACACAATGGGAGAAAACATTTGGAAACGACCTATCTGATAAGAGTTTATCATACCACATACATAAAGAAATCCTATAACTCAACAATAAAAATACAAACAATCCAATTAAAAAATGTGCAAAAGAATTGAACAGACTTTTTGCCAAAGATGAAATACAAATGGGTAAAAAGCACATGAAAAGATGCTCAACATTACAAGCTTTCAGGGTACTTTGAATACAAACCACCATGAGATAATGTAAAATGTAAAATGCAAAATGATGCAGTTGTTGTCAAGGACAGTTTGGCAATTCCTCAGGAATTAAGTATAGAATTGCCATATGATCTGGCAATCCTGCTACTAGGTACATACACAGAAGAAATGAAAGCAGGGGTACAAACCCATATATGCACACCAATGTTGATAGAAGGATTATTCATATTTGCAAAGAAAAGGAAGCAACCCAAGTGCCCATTAGTTAATGAATGGATAAACATGATGGAAAATTATTCAGTTGTAAGAAGGAATGAAGTACTGATGTATGTAACAACACAGATGAACCTCAATGACCTTATGTTGAATGAAAAAGCCAGACACAAAAGAAAAATATGTGTGATCTTACTAATATGAAGTAATTATAATAAGCAAACTCCTAGAGGTAGAAGCTAGAAGATAGGTGTATTAGTCAGGGCTCTCTCAGGAAACAGAATCAACAGGAGATATCAGTCAATACTATGAGATTTTATAAGAGTCTCTCACATGACCATGGGGATGCATAAGTGCAGGTTCCTCAAGCCAGGGGCTCTGATGAAAGTCCAAGAAAAGGTCCTTGGGAGAAGTTGCCTGTCCAAAGACGAGCTGGGAAATTCTCTCTGAATTTTGAAATCACTTCCCCTTTTAAGGCATTCAACTGGTTGCATAAAAGTGTCATCCATTGCTGATGCAATCTCTCTGATTGATGCAGATGTATTCAGCCATCCATGCAGTAAACTCACTGGTGACCAAAGTCCATAAATGCACTTGTATTACAATTAGCCCAGTGCTTGCTTGACCAAACACCTGGACACAATTACCTGGCCGAATTGACACATTAGCCTAACCATCACAGTCTACCCTTTGTCAACTCAGCAACTATACACATTACCTTAAACCATACTCAGTCTCCAAGTAAAAACAATAACAGACAAGCATACATATATATTTCTGCCTAACAATGTTCAATTCGCCTGTGTACAACCAGAAAAGCAGTAATTCCCTACAGAATAGGGTGCAAGTCATTGGGCAATATTCACTTGACCTAGAACACTTCTGCTCATACAGATCCAGAAGAAATATAATAGTCTGCCCATGTATTTCACTTCTAGGTACCCCATGATTTATTAGCCAATGCCATAACTCCATGAGACTCAGACTATTCTGAGTGCTGCTTTGAATCTGCCTTTCATTTCGGTAGCCAAGCCCACCTTGCCTTTGGCTATTAACTGCTGATACTTGACTTTTACCAGAATGAGATCTGATCATCCCCATAATTGTTAAGGATTCCAATTCTACCCTACCTGCCTGCTTGCTTATGAATTTTCCCACTTAGAGTTCCTATATAAACTTATGAAAACCAAGGCACGGCACTCAGATTGTTTTGAGACTTGACTCTCCTCTGGGTCCGCATGCAATAAAACTTTGTTCATCTGCTCCCTCAGAGTGCTGCTTGGGTTTTCATTCCATCTGCTGCAACATTTGGTTCCCTGACCAGGAACCCCAACCGAGCAGGCCCATTGTGCCTCCGGCTTGGGTCTGATGGGTTCAGCCGATGGCAATCTCCAAGTAAACAAGGTGGGCACCACCCATCCTCTTGATGGGACCTCCTTCTGATGCGGTCCCCTCGGGCCACGTCCTCACACCCTGGCCTGGCTCAATGGGGAGGCGGACTGAACAGTGCCAGAAGACTCCGGAAAGGTAAGGCCCCAGGTGCCGAGTCCTCAGTCAGGTCTGTCTAGGGCAGAAGAGGAGACTGATCACCTCCCAAAATCTAGAGTACCACGATTCCAGAATAAGGAAATCGCTGTTGGAGGGACTGCATAATCTCTGAGCAATTGTGTGTGAGGGTGAGGATGACAGAGGCTTGTCTCTGTTGTTCCAGTCTGTGACTCCAAAGCTTATGCTATGGAGCCCATGTGGGCCCTAACCTGTTTTCCATGGCTACGGCATATGGCATAATGGCCCACCCCAAACTCTGCCTGGGAGCCTTAGCCAAGATGAGCTGAAATTCTCATGAGAGATGCGGAAAGGCGGGCATCTGAGTGGCCTCAGAAGAGGCAACCCATTCCTTCATCTGTCTTGTGCCACCGACTCAGGGTGTGGACTTATTACTGTTAATTCCTGAGGGGGGTACTGTGTAACTTCGGAGCGATTGTGTGTGTGAGTGAGGATGACAGAGGCTTGTCTCTGTTATTTCACTATGTGACTCCAAAGCTTATGCTACAGAGCCCATGTGTGCCCTAATCTGTTTTCCATGGCTACATCATACGGCATAATGGCCAACCCCGATCTCTGCCCAAGTGCCTTAGCCAAGATGAGCTGATGCTCTCGTGAGAGACGTGGACAGGCAGGCATCTGAGTAGCCTTGAAAGAGGAGACTCCTTCCCTTGTCTGTCTTGTGCCACTGATGCAGGCTATGGGCTCATCACAGTCAAAACCTACCATCTTTAACTGCATGCTCAAGAAATTCAAGAAGGGTTTTTCGGGAGATTAGGGCATCCAGATGAACCCTGGCATCATCCGAACCTTATGTGAAGTAGAGTTGCCCACTTTTAATGTTGACTGGCCCTCAGAAGGGACCCTGGATAGAGCCAGGGTCTGTGCAGTGTTGCTGGTTGTCACAGGAATTCCTGGCCACCCCGATCAGTTTCCCTACATTGACTCTTGGTTAGAGATAGCCCAGACTCTGCCCCCTTGGGTTCAATTGTGCATTGGAAAAAAGGGACAGAGCAGGGTCTTGGTTGCACAGGGAATGTGGCTCCAGAAGCCAGTCATTTATCAAGGGTCCTCAGAGGGGGACCCACCCCCACACACACCACTGTCATACACTCTGGCCACTCTAGCCTCTCCTCTTAGCCTGGGAGTTCAGGCAGATGACCCAGAAACACCCCCACCTTCGGTCCTTCCGGGAACATCAACCTCCTCTGAGGAAAGCCCTGGAACACCAATAGCAAGGAGGCTCCGGTCAGCAAAACCCGCATTACAGATGCTCCCCCATGAAAGAGAGGGTCTGGCCCAGATCAGCGAGGATGGGACTATCTGACCCAGGAGGCCTGTTTCATACTACCAGCCCTTCACAACTACAGACTTCTTAAACTGGAAGCACCCCCACGCCCCCATACCTGCCCCCAGGAGAGTGTGTAGGGGCTGCAACTATGGGAGTTATGACAAATATCTCTGCAGAGTCCCCCAAGAGAGTGGAGGATTCTGCCGCTCTTCAAGTTTGCTGGTAGGTGCCACTGCTTTCTGGAAGTGGGTCCCACCGACTTCTCCATATCTCCTACAGAAAATCCGCAGCCCAGCAGGGTGTGGCATAGAAACCTGTGACCCCATAAAACTTACCTTATTAAACATAACCACTGGATCAGAAAATACCTTTTTAAAGGTCAAAATAGGACTAAAACTAGGAATCGGCATATACGACCCATTAGAGCCAGACCCAGGGGACCTCATACTGGTCCAACTGATCCAGGTAACCCAACCCCCAGAGAAAACTCTGGTGAAAAATATCAATAAAGCTGCCCAGACGCTAAAAGATAAAGTTAGAACAGTCCCCGCAACATGCTTTTGAACCAGGTTCGAAATTTCCACCAACTCCTAAATGAATCCCGGCCCAACATAGCTGCATCCTGCTGGCTATGCACTTCCTCAAGTCTAACCATCTTCCCCATACCTGTCCCATGGAACATAACCCTCCTGACCCTTGACAGCTCTGCAACAGGGAACAGGCCCCTCCCATTCTGCATAACCAAACCTCCAGGAAAACTGGCTAACTGTAAAAACATAACTACCAGGTCTCCTTCAACCATCTTCCCTCTTGGAAGGGCTAACTATAACACCACCCACCCACTCAATGATCCTAACCGATGAGCCACAAACTCCACCATCTGGTTCTGTGGCATCAACACGTACCAGTGCCTACTTCAGGCTGGCCAGGGCATCTGTTACATGGCTTGGCCAATACCATCATTCTCAGTGTATGGAGATGAATTACCTGGAAGGCTCTCCTGAGCCAAACGAGCAATACAGGCAATTCCAATACTCTTAGGACAAAGAGTAGTCGGGAGTGCAGCAGTAGCAAGGGCCTCACTCGCAGTTGGTCAGGAGGGCTTACAAACCCTAGCACGGGAAACATCAAATGACTTCAAAGAAATATCGGGGGCTCTCAATGGGTTGCAAGACCAGATAGACCCATTGGCAGAAGTGGTTTTACAAAATAAGCAAGGATTAGACTTGCTCACCTCAGGTTCAGGGGGGATCTGACAGGCCCAGGGGGGAGAATGCTTTTCTATGCAAATTCCTCAGGGATAGTTAGGGACAAGGTGGCCCTGCTAAAAGAACGAGCCAAAGAATGCTTAAACCATGTATACCAGGCATCTGCCAAAAGGAACTACTTCCAGTCTCTCCTTTCCTGGATTTCACCATTCATGCCAGTGATAGCCTCAGTCTTCTTCCTCTTAACTTTTGGGCCATGCATTCTATGGTACCTAACAAAATATATCACTTCCTGCTTAAACACCTTAAAACACCAAGTGATGCCTCATGTTAAATATCAGCCCTTGGGGACTACAGAAAAATCCCCATGTTAGCAGATGATGCCCCATAAGGAATTATAAGGGCATCAAAGGGGGGGATGATAAAGAAAGTGCCAGGGCCCTAAACCCCCCTCAGGAGAAACCCACAGCTTTAGGAAAATAAGCTCCCCTTGGTCCCTTTCTCCCTTCCTCCCCTTTACTCCCTGGAATCCACATCTTTAGGAAGATAAGCACTCCCTGCCTGCCCCTTTCAACTGGAATTTACAACTCTAAACAGATAATGACTCTTTTCCTCCCTAATAGCCCTCTGCTTTAAGAAGATAAGCTAACCTCACTCCTTTTGCTTTTGTAACCCTGCCTGCCAGCTTCCTTAGTAATTTGCCCCCTTAGAGTTCCTATATATGAAAATCAAGACATGGGGCTCAGATTTTTGGAGACTTGACTCTTCTCTGGGCCCACACATAATAAAACTTCGTTCATCCACCTGCTCAGAGTGCCACTTGGGTTTTCATGACGTCTGCCGCAACAGAAGTAGTTGCCACACTGTGTCTTCCTCACCCATTTTTTGGGAAAGGGAGCTTCTACCTCCAGCCCTAGAGTAGCCCCAGAGGCAGCTTGTGCCACGGGCACCAACCTCTGTGGTGTGGAGGGCTCTTCTCATGAATCCTCTCTGGAGATGGGCAGTCTCCTCCTTCCATACTTTCAAGGATGTTGCAGGATACTCTTCAACAAACAGGTGTTTTAGATAGCTCTGGGTGATTACTAACTGCCCTGTAACATTAGCTGACTCCAGGAGCTCTTTACTCTGCCACCATCTTGGCCTCCCCCTCTCTTACTTCTTTTTTAATGTATGATTTAGGGCTAACATTTCCCTTTCAGCACAGTGTTCACTGCATCCCATCAGTTTTGATGTGTTGTGTTCTCATTTTCATTCACCTTGAGGTATTTGCTGATTTCTCTTGCAATTTCCTCTTTGACCCACAGATTATTTACAAGTGTTTAAATTCCTTTTTAGTGAATTTTCCAGTTCTCCATACAATGCTAATTTTTAGCTTCATTCTTTTTTTGTCAGAGAAAATGCTTCATATAATTCCATTCTTTCTACATTCATTGAGACTTGATCTATGCCTTAACGTGTTCCATGAGCGCTTGAGGAAAATATATATCCTGATATTTGAGGGTGAAATAATCTATACATTTCTGTTAGGTCTATTTCTTTTATCATATTATTCATGATTTCTGTTTCTTATTGATCCACTATTTAGATGTTTTATGTATTGCTGAAAGTGGTATTCTGAAGACCCCCACTATCATTGTAGATGCGTCTATTTCTTCCCTCAGTTTTGCCAGAGTTTGCCTCATATATTTTGGGGCATGCTGGTTAGGTGCATAAATATATATGATTGTTATTTATTCTTGGTAGAGAGCCTCCATTTATTAAGATGTAGTCTCCTTTGTCTCATCTATCAGTTTTGCATTTAAAGTCTACTTTTTCTGATATTAGTATTGCTCCCCTGTGTCTTTTTTAGTTACAGTTTGCATTGAAAATCATTTTCTAAACTTTTCCTTGCAGCCTATTCATTTCCTTGGGTCTAAGGTGTGTCTCTTGTAATCAGTATATAGATGATTATTATATATCCATTCTGCCAATCTGTGTCTCTTAATCGAAGAGTTTAAGCCATTAACATTAATATTATGGGAAAGGCCATACTTACATCAACCATTTTATCTTTAGGTTTTTAGATACCATATCTTTTTTTTTTTTTACCCATTTATTTACCTTGCTAATAATCTTCCTCTCTACACTGTCCTCTAAACCTCTCTCTTTTGTTTTTCATTTCTGCCTGAAGAACACCTTTTAGTATTTCTTACAGGGCAGGACTCTTTTTAATGAATCCTCTCAATTTCTTATCTTTGAATATTTTTATCTCTTGCTCATTTTCAAAAGACAATTTTGCTGGATACAGAATTCTTGGTTGGCAGTTTTTATCTCTCTCAATACCTTAAATATGCACATATCAGTGCCTTTTTTTGCCTCCATGGCTTCAGCTGAGAAGTTAATATTTAATCTTATTGAGCACCCCTTGTATATGATAGATTGCTTTTCCCTTGTAGCTTTTGAGACTCTCTCTTGAACTTTGACATTTGACAATCTGATTAGTATGTGACAATCTGATTAGTATAAGACAGAGAGAGAAAAATAGTATTGTATGATCTCACTATATTGAACTAATTACAATGAGTAAACTCATGTTGTTAAAATCTAGAGTATAAGTTACTAGGGTATAGTATGAGGGATGAGAACAGGGATCTGATGAATAATGTATATAGAATTTTTAATAAGATTGATTGTAAATGTTAGGAAAGGATAGAGTTGATAGTAACATATTGTGAGTATAACCAACACTGCTGATCTATAAATGTGAATGTGGCTAAAAGGGGTGTTCTAGGGACCTAAATGTCAATGGAAATGAAATTAGAGGATAATCTTGGGATTGTAAAACATAGTGAATTCGGTGGTGGATAAGGACTGTGGTTAAAAGTACAAATACCATAACGTTCTTCAATGAACTAGAACAAACGTACGCCACTTTTACAAGGTCTTAAGAATATGGTGATACATGGGAAAATATAACTAATACAACCTATGGACTATAGGTTTTATTTTTGCATGAATGGAAAGAGGATACTATTTCAATTATAAGGGTCAACAATAATGGGATATAAGAAGGTAAGGGATTTTTCTGGACTAATGAAAACATACTAAAATTGACAGAGGTGATGACAACTCAACTCTGTGATGAAACTGAGAGCAACTGAGTGTATACTGTGGATGGATTTTACCAAGCATGGTATAGTATAACATAGTGAATCTGTGGTGAATGAGGTATTATGTTTAACAAAAATTATATGAAAACATTCTTACATGAATTATGACTAAAATACAATAATAATACATGGTATTAATAATAAGGTGATTTATTAGGAAAATAAACCTAATGGAAGCTATAGACAATAGTTAGTAATATTTGAATGTTCTTTATCAATTTTAAAAAATGTTCTAAAACAAAGCAAGGTTTTGGTGGTGGGGTGGTGTATGGGAACCCTGTATGTTAGTCATGGTTGTTTTATTAACTTCTTTAATAAAAAAGTAAGTATCCTCAGAGTCAAAAGCCAAATAAGCCAGGTATGAAATTTTCATGGTTCTATTGACAAAGGAGGAAAATGAGCCACAGAAGTATGAGAACAGGTTTTATTAAGATTTATTCAGTTCCTAAAAACAAAAACCTTTAAGAGTTGTTTAATTTTATCTACCACTTTTAAGGAAATTTGTCTAACAGACTTTGAAATTATCTGTATTCACAGACCTACTTCTTTAAGATGTCAGAACTCC
>JAQZBX010106847.1:0-10708 GCA_029593785.1 Cabassous unicinctus
CACTGCATAATATTCCATCATGTGTATATGCCACAATTTATTTATCCATTCATCAGTTGATGGACACCCACGTTGTTTCAAACTTTTAGCTATCATGAATAATGTTTCTATGAACATCAGTGTGCAAATGTCTATTCATGCCACTGCTCTCAGTTCTTCTGCATTTATACCTAGCAATGGTATTGTCGGGTTCCATGTCAGGTCTATATTCAACTTCCTTAGGAACTGACAAACAGTCCTCCACAGTGGTTGTACTCTTCTACATTCCCACCAACAGTGAATAAGTGTTCCTATCTCTCAACATCCTCCCCAACTTTTAGTTTTCTGACTTTTTAATAGTGACTAGTCTAATAGGTGTGAAATGATATCTCATTGTAATTTTGATTTGCATTTCCCTAATCACTAGTAATGTTGAACACTTTGTCATGTGTTTCTTTACCGTTTGTATTTCTTCTTTTGACAGTTGTCTTTCTAAGTCTTTTGCCCATTTTATAATTGGATAGTTTGTCATTTAATTGAGTTGTATGATCTCCTTATATATCATGGATATTAAATCCTTATAAGATATGTGATTGCCAAATATTTTCTCCCATTGCATTGGGTGCCTTTTCACCCTTTGGACAAAGTCCTTTGAGGTACAAAAGTTTTGAATTTTGAGGCGGTCCCATTTATCTATTTTTTCTTTTGTTACTCATGCTTTGGAATAAGGTTTAAGAAACTAGCACCTATCACAGGATCTTGAAGATGTTTTCCTACATTTTCCTCTAGGAGTTTTATGGTTGTTGCTTGTATATTTAGGTCCTTGATCCATTTTGAATTAATTTTTGTATAAAGTGTTATATAGGGGTCTTCTTTCTTTCTTTTGGATATGGCTATCAAGTTCTCCCAGCACCATTTGTTGAATAGAGTGTTCTGGCCCATCTGAGACAGACAACAGCCTTGTCAAAAATCACTTGACTGTAGATGTGAGAGTCAGTTTCTGAGTCTTTATGCCATTACCATGCTATTTTTTACCACTATAGCTAAGTATTATGGTTTACAGTCAGGAAGTGAGAGCTCTTCAAATTCTTTCTTCTTTTTAATACATTTGTGGCTATTCGGGGCCCGTTACCCTTCCAAATAAATTTGATTTTTGGCATTTCAATTCCTGCGAAACAGGCTGTTGGGATTTTTATTGGGATTGCATTGAATCTGTAAATCAGTTTGCGTAGAATTGACATCTTCACAATATTTGGTTTTCCAATGCCTGAACACAGAATGTCATTCCATTTATTTAAGTCTTCTTCAGTTTCTTTCAGCAATATTTTGTAATTTTCTGAAGATTGGTCCTTTATGCCCTTGGTTAAGTTTATTCCTAAATATTTAATTGTTTTAGTAGCTTTTATAAGTGGAATTTTTTTCTGATTTCCTCCGCAGACTGCACATCAGTAGTGTATATAAACACTATTGAATTTTGCATAATAATCCTGTATCCTGCTACTTTGCTTAACTCATCTATTAATTCTACAAAGTTTTTTGTGGATTTTTCAGATTTTTCTAGACCCTGGATCATGTCTTCAGCAAGTAGTGAAAGTTTAAATTCTGCCTTTCCTATTTGGATGCCTTTTACTTCTTTGTCTAGCCTAATTGCTCCAGCTAGAACTCCTAGCACAATATTGAATAATAATTGTTACAGTGGACATCCTTGTTTGTTCCTGATCTCAGTGGGAAAGCTGTCAGTCTTTCACCATTGAGTACAATGCTAGCTGTAGGTTTTTCAGATATGCACCTTAAATATATTGAGAAAGATTCCTTCTATTCCTATCTTTTGGAGTGTTTTTCTTTTTATCAAGAAAGGGTGCTGTATTTTGCCAAATGTATTTTCTGTGTCAATATAGAGGATTGTATGATTATTCTTCTTCAATTTATCAATGTGGTTTATTACGCTAATTGATTTTCTTGTGTAGAGCCACCCACGTATACCTCGGAAAAACCCACTTGATCGTGCATCTATATTCATTAAAGATTTTGGTTTGTAATTTTCTTTTTTTATAATATCTTTATGTGGCTTTGGTGTTTGTGTGATGGCTTCATAGAATGAGTTTGGTAACAGTCTTTCCTGTTCAATTTTTTGGAAGAGCTTGAGCAAGATGGCTATTAGGTCATCTTTGAATGATTGGTAGAATTTACCTGTGAAGCCATCTTGGTCCTGGGCATTTCAACTTAGGAAAGCTTTAGATAACTGCATCAATCTCTTCACTTGTGATTGGTTTGTTAAAATATTCTATTTCCTCTAGTGTCACTATAAGTGGCTCATGTGTTTCTAGGAATTTGTCCATTTCATTCATGTTTTTTACTTTTTTTTGGCATACAATTGTTCATAGTATCCTCTTATGATCTCTGTTATTTCTGAGGGTAAGTTGTTATGTTACTCTCTCATTTCTAATTTTATTTATTTGTGTCTTCTTCCTTTTTTCTTTGTCTTTCTAGCTAAAGGTTTGTAGATCTTGTTGATCTTCTCAAAGAACCAACTTTTGGTTTTGTTGATTCTACTGTATTTTCATTCTCTAATTCATTTATTTCTGCTCTGAGCTTTACTGCTTCTTTCCTTCAGCATAGTTTGGGAATAATTTGCAGTTCTTTTTCTAGTCCCTTCAGATGTGCAGTTAGGTCTTGAATTTTAACTCTTTCTTCTTTTTTAATATAAGCATTGAGGGCCATATATTTCACACTTAGCACTGCCTTTGTGATGTCCCATATGATTTTTTTCCCCTTGTAACAATTGTCTTTATTTTTCATCTTTGGCACTTTCATCATAATATGTTACTGTTCTCTAGGAATTTTACTTATGAATGATTGCTTTGTTTTTAACATCACTGATTTTTTCCTACACAGATAACTCTTGTAAGGCTTTGGTACCAAAATTACAAGGTGAGAAAATCCCCCAAATAGTTGGAATTCCAATGGTCTCAGAATCTCAAAAGTCAACTGATTATTGCATAGCAATTTAATGACATGAAAGTACTTAACTTATCCGGCCCAATATAAAATTGGACCAACTCTTTGATTCCCCCTTCAAGGTCATTTTCTATCATTTCAAAATTTACAGCTTCCATAAGTTCTTATATGTTGTGCTCTCATTTTCATTCTTCTCAAGATATTTGTTGAATTCTCTTGCAATTTATTCTTTAATGCACTGATTATTTAAGAATTGTTGTTTAATCTCCATGTATTTATGAATGTCCCTTTTCCATCCATTATTGATTTCTAGCTTCACTAAGTTATGATTAGACAAAATGTTTTGAATAATTTCAATCTTTTAAATTTATTGTGAATTATCTTGTGATCTAACATATGGACTCCCTTAAAGAAGGATCCATGAATGCTTGAAAATACTGTATATCCTGCTGTTTGGGGGTAAAATGCTCTATAGATGCCTGTTAGTTCTATTTCATTTATCATATTATTCAAGTTCTTTGTTCCTTTAATTATTCTCTCTCCAGATGTTCTATCCAATACTGGTAGTGGTGTATTGAAGTCTCTATTGTAGAGACATTTCTCCCTTCACCTTTGCCAGTGATCTTCACCATGTATTTTGGGGCACTGAGGTTAGGTGCAAATGCATTTAGTATAGTTATTTATTCTTGCTGAATTGTCCCTTTCATTAATATGTAATGGTTTTTTCATCAATTATAACCATTATAAATTTAAAGTCTATTTTATCTGATATTAGTATCATGACTCCAGTTCTTTTTTGGTTACTATTTGCACAGATTATCTTTTTCCAAAATTCTACTTTTAACCTGGTTGTGTCCTTACATCTGAGATGAGTCTCTTGTAGACTACCTAAAGATAGGTCAATTTTTTTTTTAATCCATTGCATCAGTCTATCTTTTTAATGATGACTTCAATCTATTAACATTCAATGTTATTACTGTAAAGGCATTATTTGCTTCATCCACTTTGACCTTTGGCTTTCTGTTGTCATATCATACTACTGTCAGTCTTTCTGCTCTTTTGGTAACATATTCCATCAGTTTTTCTTTGTCTGTGAAGTCTTTGAACTCCCCTTCATTTTTGAAGGTCAGCTTTGCTGGATACAGAATACTTGGCTGGCAAGTTTTCCCTTTAAGTACCTTAAATACATCATACCAATTTCTTCTCACCTCCATGATTTCTGATGAAAGGTTGACACTTAGTCTTATTGAGTTTCCCTTGTATGTGATGCTTTGCTATTCTCTTGTTGCCTTTAGAATCCTCTCTTTATCTCTGATATTTGTCATTTTGAATAGAAGTTGTCTCAGGGCAGGTCTATTCAGATTTAGCCTTTGTGTGGTGTATTGTCCTTCTTGGATATTAATATTTATGTCTTTCCTAAGGGTTGGGAAGTTTTCAGTCATTGTTTCCTCAAATATTCTTTCTGCACCTCTTCCATTCTCTTCTTTTCTGGGACACCAATAATGCATACCTGTTTATGTTTTGTATTGTCATGCAATTCCCTGAGACCCTGTTCCATTTTTTTCCAATCTCTTCTCTTTCTGTTCTTCTGTCTTTTCCAGTTCAGATGTTCTGTTTTCTGAGTCAATAATTCTGTCTTTGAGCAATTCAAATCTGTTCTTATGTGACGCTAATATATTTTTAATCTCATCCATCATGTCTTTCATTCCCATAAGTTCTGTTACTTTTCTTTGTAGATTTTCAAATTTTTCTTTATTCTACCCAGTGTCTTCTTAATATCCTTTATCTCTTTAGTCATATTTTCTTTTAATTCTTTAAATTGATTTAGGAAAGTTGTGTGATTATCATTGATTATCTTAAATCTTGAACCTCTTCAAGATATTTAGCTTGTTTCTTTAGCTGGGCCATCTCTTCCAGTTTCTTCATATGGCTTGTAATTTTTTGCTGGCGTCTAGGCATCTGAATATGTTGGTGAATTTACTCTGATGGTCAAAAATCTTTCTCTTGTTTATTATTATGTTTTTACAACTCTTCTTTTATATTTGGCTCAAGTTATCCTAATTCTTTAAAATTGCCCAGGTTAACTTATCAAAATCATTCCAAGGGCTCACTAATGGGACTTAGATTTTCTCCCAGAGTTAAAGAACAGAGATACCCAAGTGCCGTTTTTTCCATGCAAATTTCAGACCTACATGCAAATAGTGCTCATTGACTCACCTTTCCATGGAAGTGTATGTCTTCATTTTCCTTTTTTTTGGTCTGGTTGAAGAAGAGATTCAAAGCAGGCTTTGCTGGCCAAATTCACTGAAAAAAAGCCCCCCTGACTTCCCCTCCCTTTTCCCTTTTAACAGCTGACAGGGAGAAAGATATCTGCTACCCTGCAAGTCACCTTCAATGAACTATTACCCTAGCTTAATATATTGACAGTGACGGAGTGGAGCCCTTCACTGTGGCTGAGAGGTTTAGTAACTCACAATTTTTTGTTTTTGGTTCTTCATCTCTATTCCTCACCCTTCTGGGATTTGTGAAGCATAGTCCTGGTCTGTTGAGCCCCAAAGCAGTTCCCTGAGGCAGCTTTTGCCTCTTTTTCCATTGTTCTTGTGAGAGAGTGGAGCCTTGTCTGCCTAATCTGATGCTATCTGCCAACAATCCCCTCAGTTCTTTAATCTTTAATCACATTTCTTAGGACAGTGCTGGATAAATAAATACCATTCAAAATGCTAAGTAGTACTTGAAGATACAAGGTTCCAAGGAAATCCACCTTAATAAATTAGTGTGGGAACATGAATGAGCAGTCATGGAAACTTGGTTTGTGCCTAAGGCATTTAAAAATTAATATTTGATTTATTTATCTTTAGTTCAAACATTTTCATTACACATTTATTATAACCTAGTTGAAAAGTTGGGCACTGATGATAAAGCAGTAATTAACATTCTAGACTTTCTTCTGTAATATTCTGTAATAATTTCTTCTATTCCCAATGCAATAGCAAAGAAAATAATTTTTCTATGTTAATTGGTTATTAGAAATTGCCTTCTCTTCTGTAAAAATATGGTACTTTGAATTTTGAAAGAGAATGATACTTATTTAGATTTTCATCTATAGTTGCCAAAGAATTAGAAGTAGCATTCTCAGAGCCTTCTATTCCTTGTACCTCTAGAAAAATATTGTCTTTCTCTTTCTTAATACTGTCATTGAGATAGATCTTCACAGAGTCTGCCAATGCAGGTATTCAAGGGTGCTAATCTAAATTCATCATTTATAAGATGTATGTTATGGATAACGTGAGGTCTTAATCAGAGGGCATGCAATCATAGGAGAGGAATATCAATGTTTCAGAAAGGGCCATCACTTTATGAGAAGAACAGAATGGGAGTGGGATTAACTCAACACCCAATTTGGAAAAGAAAGTGTGTGAGGGAATTTTTCATCCTTTCCATGAAATACGATTTTTGTTCCTTGTGTTTCAGGAAATACAACAATTAATATCTGATAAAGTGAAACATATCCCTGAAGGAGATTAGGGAGTTGGCAGGTCATTCCACCCTGCCTCAGCTCCACAAACTTCATAAGCCCAGACCATGAAGAAATGACAGAAGCGACCAGTGGAGCAGGGTTCTGCCCCAACAGAAGAGGAAGAAGCCAGGGTAAGTGGTGGCTTGGCCCTCTCAGGAACCAAGGTGAGGGGTTACATGGACCACAGAGGTGGTTTGAACATGGAAATTTCTCTTCCCATAACTAATGTTTCCCTGCTGATCAAAAACTGGCCTGTATTATGACCTCACCAGGCAGAAGTGGTGGTTCAGTACCTCTGAGGGCAACCTCACTCCCAATTGTCCTGTTCACCCAGGTAATTATCTGAAACTTGAAATTTGGCTGATTACTCATCCTTAATAACTTCCAATACTTCCTTCTATGGTCCCTCTCTAACATTTGCCTGTGAGCAGGGCCAAAATATCTTGAAACCTCTTAGACCTAATGGCCCACATATCTACGTTTTCTCACCCAAATCAATATTTAACTCCCGAAGTATTTCCTTTTTCTGGTCTTTATGGTAGAATTTTTCCTTTCCTTCTCCAGCTTTTGGTGTTTCCAGGAATTCCCTGGCTTGTGAATGTATTTCCTGGCTTATGAATGCATAATTCCAATCCTTGCTTACCTCTTACACCCCACAACATATGTCCTCCATCCTCACTCTAAGACTTGCCCAGTCACAGAATGTCCTGAGATTGCCTCACAAATGAACAACCTGCTCCCAAATCCTAGCCTCAAGAGAGACTCCAGATTGGGACACAAATTGGTCCTCTAAGCCCTAGAAGTGACCCCATGTGATCTGATGCAAAAGTGGCTGGCAACACAGAGCAAGGTCTGTGTTCCTCTTCCTGCCCTTGCAGGGAACTTCCCTATTTGGCTGTCTGGAGTGCTTCCCATGGCCTGGTTTCCAGCATGGTAAGGACCACTTTGAAGCTCTGGGAGTAATGTGAGAAATGGAAGGCTAGGTCACTTCTCTTTTTAATGATTCCTTTCAGGTGAACCTCTTGTTGCTGAGAAGTTCATGATCCACACCTCCTGGGAAATGTGAAATCTCTCAAGACAAGCTTCTAGCCTAGCCCTTTCCTGGCCTCCTACAACTTGTATCAGATCAAAATACAGAGCCTCAGGTCCAAACTTATCATGCACAGATTCTATGAACCTCACAGGCTATAGAGAGGGCGTCAGCTACTGAACTGCCTCAACCTCCTGGTGCTGCCCACTGCCCATCCCTGATGCACACTGACCCACCCCAACCTGCCCTGAACTGCTCACTGTCTCCCATTGACACACCATCGTGTGCTTCACAGACCACTGATGCTTGTCCCAATACTTTATCTCCACAAAAACCAGTGTTGAGAGATGGTGTCAACATGAAACGCTCAGTGAAAGAACTGCATTTTAAACTTGAACAATACTCCTTATTTTTAATTTGATCTGAAGGTTCATCAGTGTCAGAGAACGTCTTGGAGAGAAGATAAAATGTGTGGGGTGCAAATTGAGATTATGCCCTTCTGCCAAGGAGTTCTTTCAGAGAGACTAAGAGGGAGAGGAGACAACAGGACCAGGATTCTGTGATACTCATCCTGGGTGAACTCTTGGCCATTCCACAGAATTGACTGGTTAATAAGGGGTCAGGTTCCCACTGGGCCATTTGGGTTCTTCTTTCCCCAGGGACCTTTGCAAATTTACTGACATAGGCAGCTGCAATGGGATTTTTTTTTCTTTTTCAATATGCTCTAGAAAATTCTTTCATTGCTGTTAAGTGCAGTTTCTACAAGAGGGGAGTGAAGGTTTGTACCCAGTGAGACTTCAGATAGGAACAGGTGCTGGAGAGACCGAAGGAGTTTGGCTGGGCTACATGGTGAAGTGAGGAGTCTCCATATATGAAACTGGGATTCCTCAGGCTAGGACAAGTGCCTGAGTATAGAAAGACATTTTGCTCTCTTCCCATTTCAGCTTCTGCCTCACTCACTAGAGAACAGAGGTGGCTGAGGTTGACTTCTTAGCAGGATACCCTGGGAATGAGGAAGAGCATAGAGGAAATGAGGGAGGAAGAGGGAAAATGAGGAGACAGAATGAGGAGAAAGGAGACTGAAGAGTTGAGAGAGAGGATGAGAGTGATAAGGGGGAGAGAGGGGGAGGAGGACACTGGGATGGATAGGAGAGAGAGAAGGGATGGAGGGAGTCTACTTTAACACCTATCTGACAGGATAGAAAGGTGAAATGCCCAGGATGCAGACAGGTAAGAGATATAAGTCTTCACACTCATTCCTTATTTCTGAGCAAATAGGAACCCAGTCATCCCTGATAAATGGTTTAGAATATGAGGCAGTTTTTTAGTGACTTATGTTCAGGTGAGCACTGGCATTTTTTCCTCTGCTTGTCCTGAATTTTGAGGTTCTAGGTGCCCCACTGCTCCTTGCCCATCCTACTGGACCCTGAAGAGCCCTGGGGCACAGATGAATTCAATCCTTTCCACTTCTCTGTGGATTTTCCCACCTCTGAGACTATCTAGTCTCCTCATTCTTCAAAGGGCCCCTTCCTAGGAAGGTAGCCTGGATGATGAGTGCAGCCTTCCTTGCCTCCACTGGCCTGGCCTGTGGCATCTCCTTCTCACAAGGGTCCAGCAGTGTGATTCCTCCCAGCTGAAACTGAATTTAGTGCCCAATCCAGCAGCCATGACTAGATAGCTCTGGTTGCTCATTACATTTAAACATGCTTCCTTGTTACTCTTCAAACAATTCTCCCTTTGTCATTATACAGATTCTTTGTGAGAGTTATCAGTATGTAAGGCTATGAATAGGGGCAGTGGGAATTCCAGAAAGGAAAGAAACAGGCTTCCTGACCAAGGTGCTCAGTAACCCGAAGGGTTAAGTCAGTCACAAGTGAGTGTGAGTCCAGCTAGTGTGCAACCTAAATGTAGGAACTCTGAGGTGCACAATGCCCAACATCAAATGGAGTCTGGACATGGATTCTATGGATTTCCAGCCAGGAAAGTGTGGGTGGGAGAAATTGCATTGGTGAGATCACAGGAGAGAAGTATGGTACCGCACCTCAATAACTCCAAAGGAGACATAAAATGTGCAACTTTCCTACATCACAGCCCAATAAGTTATCAAATAAAATGCAATTGTTTCCCAACATAAACCAAAATCCAAACATTAAACATAAATTGCCCAATAAATCTTAGTCAAAAGAAATTCCATTAACTGCCCTAAATGACTACTAGTTCAAGAGGAAAGGACAATGTTGAGTGACAAAAATTTTCGAATATAAATTAGAACACAAGATGTTGTGGTTTAGAGCATCTCCGTGCAATACCATGTTCCAAATAAACAAAAAGGGACTGCAATAGAAACATGGACAGAGCCATGGGCCTGAGGGTAGTAGGATGCAAGATGGTCCACAGACAAGATAGAGGGAGGGGCCTGCAGGTGACTAATGGGGAGACATGTCATCCCTGGTGTGGTTGCTCTGGGACTGTGAGGGAGATACTGAGGAAGCTGACCATGTTCCATCATGGTCATGCAGAACCTAGAGGCGATTGAAGGGTGGGCCTAGGAGACCATGTCACATCACACAGACATGGACAAAGACTCAGGAATATAAAGTTGAAAAGACCAGAGTGTCAGTGGAAGACATTTCAGGCTGCAGGTACACAGAGAATAGGACTCAGCAGGTCCTTGGGGGCAGTTGAGTCAAAGGTATAGGAGGGAGACCAGGTAGAATATCCTTGTCCCCTCTGCTTGACATGCATGTTCTGAGGCACCACACCCCCAAGTGTGACTCATACTCCATCCTCAGGGCAGCCTTGCCTGACCAGAACCCACCTTCCAACACAGGTTCTGTTAATACCTGTAACTCCCTCAATACACTTCCCTCAGAGGTTGCTCTACTGCTCTTGAGGGAATTATCCCATTGGACTGCACTGTCCACAAGGGCAGGGACTGTGCCTGGCTTTGTATGAATATGTGTACCCAAGAAAGGTTGCATCCAGCACAAAAAGAAGGGAATGAAGGGACCCTGACAATGTCTGTGCTGTGGGCATTGCCCAAAGTTTGAACAATGAGGCAGACAGAAACATGACCGCACCCAAGTTGACCACATCTCTGTCCCCAGAAACTGTGAGGCACATATCAAAGAGGAATTAAGACTGTAGATGGAATTAAGGTGGCTAATCAGCTGTCCTTAAAATGAGGGTGTGACCCTGCATTATCCAGGTGGACAAATGTAATC
>JAQZBX010106848.1:0-10711 GCA_029593785.1 Cabassous unicinctus
GAATCTTGAAGACCTTATGTTGAGTGAAGCAAGCCAGGCATTGAAGGATGAACAGTACATGACCTCACTGATTTGAACTGAGGAAAGAGAGAAGTCTCTGAGAACCATCACCAATATGGACATAATGTGGCTAATTCTTTTTCCCCTGAGAATGGCCCATAGTTTCCTGCTTTATGTTCATTTTGTAATTTTTGTTCAGTATTGGACATTCTAAATATTAGAAGTTATTATTCTTGAAATCTAATTATTTCACTTCTCCGGGATTGCTAGGGTTTTGTTGTCATTATTGTTGAATACTGAAAGCTTTAAGTTGTGATTTTTCCAAATTACTTTTGCTCATATGTAGGAATAGAAAGAGAAAATAAGAAAAAATATCCTGTCTTTTTAAGACTTGTCAGCCTTTTCTCCGAGAGAGAGGTTGGAGAAAATGTATGCCCTCATAGCTGGGCCACTAAACAATCTGAAATAGGTGATCAAAAGCAGTGAATATTTATTAGACCACATCTCCCTGGAGTTCAGAAGACTAGGTCTTTATGTCAAAATCTGGGATCTGCTAGCTGTCCCAGGCACCTGCAATGCAGTCCCCACTGCTTCCTACCACATGGTTGGGGAATGGGGTTGGTAACTCTTAAACAGAGGGTAAAGTTCACTTATATTTACTGCAGTTTACTAGCCTGATCCTACATGTGTTTACTGAATGCTGCACAGTGTTCCACTAGGCTCCAGAGTTTCAAAATATTTGACTCATATGGTTCCTGCCAGTTAAGTGGTTGTTTTAGTGTTTTGAATTATCCAATGAGGTTCCTACTCTGCAATCTTCTCTCAATACTCTCTATATCAATTTTTTGATGGTGGGATATGGATGTTTCCAACTGTTATTTTGAATTGTTTATTTGTCTTTTAGTCTCATTCCATTTAACAGCAGTAGTGCCTTGTGGTTAAAGCCATGGTTCTAAATCAGAACCTGATATGAGTTGAGGAAGTTCCACTTCCCAACTGTGAAGTCTCTGCAAATATGTGAATTCTCTTCCCCTCAATTTCTTCACATAGAAAGCAGAGACACAAGAGATGGTGAAAATGCATTCCTGGCATGCTGCAGGACTGTAGTATCTGGACAAGCAAGATGTTTGTGATGAGCTTCTATTTGGGAACTTTGATGCATTCATCCTGCTGGAATGGAAGCTTTCATCTGTCTTTACCACTGTCTACCTAGGTCCCACAGACTGCATGACACATAGTAAGGATGACAAAAGGATTTGTTGAAAGAAGACAGTTTCTCAGGCCCTTATTAAAATAGCTCAGAAAATATGGATCAGGTTGGAAATGAACAAAATCAGCTGTTTTTGTCTGTTTGAATCCTTAATTACCTGTTGGCTGCCAAAACAGACGTGAATCAAAAAACTTCAAACTGTTTCAATAATTTTGTGTATAAAGATTTATCTTTATAATGCAGTAATGGGGTAGGGGTGATAAGCAGGGTGTTTGGAAGGGCCTAAAAGGATCTAAGAACTGTGAGCCAGGGAGAAACATGTTCCAGGTGACAGACCTCAGAGTTGAGGATCAGGCCCACCAGTGTAAGAAGTTTTGGCAAAATTTAATGATGGATGAAACCATCCCAATCACCTACCAGCAAAGATGCTGTTCAGGTTATGTGGCCAAAACTTGATGGATTGCTGCATGCAACCATTGTCACAGACCCAGGAAGAGGAGTGAGTGATGGACAATTTCATTTTTCTATATATAATTGTAGACCTCATGTGCTTGGTAAAAAAAACATAAGTTTGCCCATGTGGAGGCCCCTTCTTGCCCCAGAGTGTGGAATGAGTTTCAGGTCTGACTCATGGAGGTCTATCTGGATGTCAGGGATCACTTGTTGCACATAACCAATGAGAGAGGGACATGATGTTCTCACTGCAACCCTCCTTCCTAGCCCCATTCCTCATATACTGTCGCCCAGACCCTTCTCATCTTTCCCCTTCCAAGTCATGTACACTATTTCTGGAGTGGGACCATGTAGGGAGACCCCTGCAAGGAACATCAGAAGCAGGAAAAATATCTGAGACCAGATCTCAGGCAACAGGCACCTCCCACATCCAAGGCCCTCTCTGCTGATACTTGCTTTTTGCAAGGGGGACAGAGGGACATCCAGGTGTGGAGCTGTACTTGGAGATCCAACTGCCTCCTGCTCCATCTAACTCTCCCCTTTAGCTTTTAGGGTACTAATGCCCTCACCTGGGGAAACCTTCATGGGAGTTCCTGCTCATTCTTTCCTGCCTGCCAACACCCTCCTCACCGCACAGGGTGACCCCACTTCTTCCTCCCAGACATATGCTGCTCTTACCTCTTGGCTCAGCCTATTCCATACTCAAAGGCAACTAAATACAAAATAGCTTCCAGTCAGGGTGCTTTCCACAGGAGAGTGATGGGGAGACACAGGCTGGATCCCTACTTAGTATTCTGACCTTCCTTCTGCCTTGTAAATGGTCCTTCCCAAGAAAACATTCTTCCTGATTCCTGTCATTGTACAGGTCATCTCCCTCCTGGACCAAGGTCCCCTTTGCTGGTTTCCTCTCACCAGGCTAAGGACAGGTTCCTCTATATTCTGTGCACTCTGCATGCTATACTTGGACAGTGGAGCCTCAAGTTGAGCCTCATATTAAATACTAGACCTTCTACCTGCAAACCAGAATCATCTGGGATAGAAAGACCATTGCCCTGTGCTGAGAAATTTCCATCCATGGGACAAATCTATGCATGCTCTAGGTGCTCAAAAAAATTTATTAATCAATTCCTATGGAATAATGAGGCTTATATGGGGTAAATGATTGTTACACATTGGGGCTTTTGTGATAACTTTGAAATCAGTGTTGCAGGGACCTTGATCACTGTTCATTTTTATAAATCAAAATCAAACTCTAGAAAGGCAGTAAGTTCAGTTAGGAAATAGAGATGTAGCTGAAGATTACTCCTATTCTAAATAAATTTATAATATTGACCAAGTTCTTGAGTCATTGAAATTCTGTTGCATTGTCTATCATGTGAAATATTTAATAGTCAGAGATTAAAAATATGTATTGATTGATAGAGCTCAACGACACTAGGGTATGTTGAAAATTATAAGGAACCCAGTGATGTTTGCAAAGGTAAGAACCACTTTAAAGTAATAATGGTCCACTTGTTACTTGTTTTATAATAAGTTTTTGCCATATTTTCTGAAGTTGGTTTCTAATATAAATGGCTAGGTTTTCCTTGTCACACATCCAAATACAAGTCATGTTGTAAGGAAACCACTGGCAGACACCCAGTTAATCAATTATGAACATTTTAGACACCCAGGGGAGACAGTAGTCTGTGAAGAGCTCAAGGTACCATCACCCAAGCCAGCAGCAATGTAATTAGCTTCACATCCTTCTCCTCTGAACATCCTCAGGATTGGAGTGCTGCCTGGCTCAGAGTTGGGGTCCACCTTGCTGAGGTGCCAGGATATGAGGCCAGGATTGTGGATGCTTATTCTCACCCCTCCTTGGACTCCCAATGCTGCATCCGTTGCAGCCCTCGAGGGCAGGTCAGTGTGTCTCCTGGAGTATATGTAAACTCATCATTTTGCTGATCCTTAAAATCTGAGTGATTAAAAAAACACATCTTATCAAGGTTGACATCTTCAGTGGCAAGTTCTATTGCACCATTGAGAGGATGTGATGAAGAGGTCACATTCCCACTGGATTATTCATCTCAAACCAATAAACCTCAGTCTAATCACAATAAGAACATCAGAAAAATTTCCATAGTGGGGTCTCCTAAAAAGTCCCTCTCTGGTCCTCCTAAAATGGCCAAGGTCATCAAATGAGGATAGTCTCAGAAAATATCAGTGCCATGCAAAACCCAAGGAGACATGATGCCTAAATGTCATGTGGTGTCCAGGATGGATGCTGAGACAGAAATGTGACATTTTGGAAAACTGATGAAATCTGATTAAAGTGAAGATGTTAATTAACACTAATGAATGAATATTGGTTCTTTAACTATGACAAATATTTCACACAAACGCAAGACTTTAACTACAGGTACCTGGGTATGGGGTACACCAGAGCATTCAGTACATTCCCATATTTCTGGAAATCTAAAACTGCTGTAAGGAATGAATTGCATTCCTGCAGTATTGGCTGTTCACAGTCCTTGTCTGGGTGAGCACAGCAAGACCTGCCAGGCTCAGATCAAAGGGGTGAAGGGCTTGACCCTAACTTTAGGCCTGGGAGCCTATTCCCATGGCCTCAGGACTTTGGCTTGACCTGTTCTTTCCTCAGGTCCTAGCTCATCCCTTGCCTGGAGACTGCACCCTAAACACCTGTGTTTACCTCTGACTGGGGGTAATTGCTCCCTGAGGGCCACTGCTTCTCCTTGCACCCTTGCTCCCTAGTGACCTTGGTGTCTGCCTTGAGCAGATGGGGTCAATTTAAAGGCCAGCAGCAAACAAAGGAGATACCAAAGGTAAGGAATTGGGGCATTTATCTCCAAGGTACAGTATCCCCTCTAATCATGGTAAGGATATTATTTATTCTTTTATGAAAATAAGATTCTTTTCAATTTGGATAAGAAACAGTTAAAGGCCCATCCTTTATATTATTGACTTTTAGGATATCTTTCCTCATTTTACTTTCAATATTTCTGAACTGATAGCTTTGTTTTAATACTGACAAGTTTTACTGTGGAAAACTAGTCCTTGCAATCTTTTTTTTTTTTTTTCCTACCAATCACATTTATTCTTCAAAAATATTGTAAAAGCAAAATACAAATGCTGAGAACCTTGAAAATATATTTACAACACATTTGAAAGACAAAGACATGCTTTATTATGTAAATAACTCTCAAAATCAATTTAAAAAGTGATAAGAAATAGTGTTCATGTGCATCACAAACTCCTGTCTTTTACTATTTCAGTTTGAAATGCTGAACAGCCCAGAGACTCTCCCTCCAAGCTCCTTGGTTCTGCTTCCTCTAACATCATCTGTGCAGTGGATAGGTAAGAAGGAAAAATAGAGCCTGTGACATTGACTTTATAGGTCAATTGAATTTATAGGTCAAGTTCTTTAAAATAATCAGCTCTGGCTGAACAACTTGGAGGTGGCTGGCAGTTTCCTGTGAATCAGAGACTGGAGACTTCTGGGGAATGTGTGGATGTGCAGGCAGGGTTCACCCTGGATGTTAGCCATGGACCATGGGCAGCAGGGAACAGAGGAGGGCTTACTCATCTTTCTTGTGTGGGGACAATAACATGAGTTGCAGAGAAGGGTGTGTGTGGCAGTGGTGACTTGATGGTTCCAGTGTGGACTTTTGGATTGAGCACCCTGGGACTAAAGTACCCCCACACTGTCCTGCTGGAGCCTTAGCAGCCAAGTTCTGCAGGGACACAGCTTAGGCTCCAGTCAGCAGTCTGTGCACTCCTTCATCCTTGTTAGGGTGGGGGTTAAAGAGGCTGAGGGGCATAAACAGGCCAAAGTTGTGAATGTCATAGAACCCCAAACATGCCTGTTCCCATGTTCCACCCACCAGGTGTTCACTGTCACGTACATATTCCTGCAAATCTGCAGCATCTCTGCTCATAGGCCACTGCAGAGAGATCAGCCCCCTGAGTAGTATGTGCCAATTTTGACAGTTGTTTGTTCCAGGCAGTCCTTACCCATAGATAAAACCCAAGGTAGGGTCTCTGACCCTCCCTATTCCCTGGGCTGCCTGAGCCTGGGAGTGCAAGGCTCAGGGGAAGAGAAAGAATGCTCACAGTGGGGATGAGGGACCAGGGTGTGGAGCTCAAGGAAGATGGTCTGCTTATCTGAGCTGAGTCTCTTCCTGCCCAAGATCAGAGATGGCATGCCAGACAGTGCACAAATTTAGGAGGTCTCCAAGGCCTGGGAACTGGCTGGGTGCATTGTCAGAAAGCCCTGAGCAAAATTGAGGTTAGGTTTATTTCTTTCTTTGCTGCATCTATAGTCCCTGGCACACACCTACACCCAATAAAGGAAGAAACTTCTTACATTGTCTAAAAGAACCTGGATGGGGTTAAAGCCAGGATTTGGGCTCCTGCAGGAGGCAGGATTCTGCTGTTCAGACAGCAGCTCTGGATGCCCACAGTACTCTGGGGAGCAGCCTGGAGTGGACAAGGCAGGGTTGAGCCATTGAGGTTGTGACTGAAGGGCCTTCTTCCAGGTCAATGCACAGCTGTTCTCTGACAGTGCCCCCTGAGCTTTTACAAAGCTGGTGGCTGTCCCCCAATAGTAAAACTGCTCTAGTTGCCTGGACCACTTCCCAGTCTGTGCCCCAATTTCTTGTTCCCCTCAGGACACCCAAACTCACTACCTTAACCTATCCCTCTGCTCACCTTGCCCCCTCTGTGGATGAGAATTGCATCCATCTTTTGTGTGTGTTAGGAACACATGTATTTCTACCTGCTGGCACACTTATAAATCATACAAAGATACATTTTTATTTTAAAATAAAGATATCTATTTTACCAAGATATGACAAGAAAACTTTTTGCAAAAAGAAAAAAATTAAAACAGAAATAACACTTTCAACAGTTTTCTGATACACTAAAACTCACATAAATTCTACAAATCACTATTTCTGAGGCTAGAACTATTATTTTCCCCCTCTCATATCTGACATGCTAATTAAAAAAAACATAAGTGCTCAAAAACAATAAATGGAGTTCTAACATTTTAAATGATTTTCTTAATAGAAAAGATAATTCAAATCATATTTTACATCCCTTTTTGTTTACATTGCACTAAAATTATTTTACATTAAAGAACTAGTTGATATATCATGACATAATACCTTAGAAACATTCTTTGACATTCATATTTACATTAATGCCTATTTCACAGTCCACAAAGAAATTTTCTAATATATACCAAAGAATCTAACAAAAAGAAATCTACAATGCTAATCTGTTTGTCAGAACAAAGACCTTCATTGTTTATTATTGCTACCTATGGGAAATAAACTGAGACAAATGAGTTCATATGGCTAAGAGACTTCAAAGAGAGTCATCCCAGAGGTAACGCTTCAGTAGGATTTCATAGAACACCAAAGTGGATATCACCCCACACAGAAGGGCTCCTGAGGACTCTGGAGACACCCAGGTCCTATATAAGAGGGGATAGCTCCAGAGAATGATGCCTTATCAGTGGGCTCTACTTTGGAATCTGTAAGCCTGAGACTGATGGAGTTGGACTCAAATAAGTCCTCCCTGCACATGGTCCATCAGTTTCTTCTATTCAAACCTGTATGTGGTGCTGGAGTTTGTAGGTGTACTTCCAGAGACTTGAGCCTTTGGCCTGTCCATGTGCCAGCTGTGCCTGGAATCTCAGTGGAGCTGCAACTCCTACTCTACAGCTCAATGGACTCACCCACATCACCTGGCGAGGAGATGATGATGGACAACGACCATCCCAGGGAATGGAGAGAGTCTGCAGCTGCATTCAGGGTAATCCCATCCATCTTATCCATGGGATATATGCCCCCTCTCACTTGGAAGTGGAGTGGACATCACCATCCCAGGCTCCTCAGGATTGGGGAGAGAGCTCTGGACTAGAGGGGACTTACTGGTACTCTCTTGTAGACATATTGTGATTCAAGCAATGGAAGAAATTATAACATTGATGTGGAGCCAGTGGCCACTGGACACTTTTGTGGCAGGGAGAGGGAAAAGCAGTTATAATACAGGGGCTTTTTCAGGACTTGGGAATTATCCTGAATGACATTACATCGACAGATGTAGGCCATTTTACACCAACATATAACTTGCAGAACTGTGTGGGAGAGAGTGTGGTCTACAATGTGAGCTATGGTCCATACTTAGTGGCAAAGCCCCAGGATGTGTATATCCATTGCAGGTGATGTGCCACACTAATGAAAGATGTTTATGTGGGAGGTTGTGGGAGGTGTGGGAGGTGGAGAACATGGGAATCCCTATATTTTTTGTGTAACATTTATGTAATCTAAGCATATTTTAAAATATTTTTAAAAAAACATAAAAAAGCACATGTAAATCTCCCATTGTACCTGCTAATAACATTTGAATAACAACTGAAAATTATTCATTTACTGTTGAGTCTCCACATGGCTACTTATTAAGCACAATATTTATTTTGCTAAACAATGAAGAAAAAAATATTCTTATCCTTTTATCCAATGGAGTAGATTTATGAGATGAGAAATGATAAGAATGATACTTCAACACTGGCATCTAGGCTTGTAGTGATTAACATTTTATAATGTTCAAATGCCATAAACTAGATTGCACCATAGAGAAAGATTCTAATCATCATTACATCATTTCTTTTCTACAATCCAAGGCATCCTTCTATTTGGGGAACAGCATGCAATGTAGAAAACACTCCTAAATGTTTGTAACGGTGATTGTGAGCTTATAATAAATCCTTTACTCCACTCAAATTAGTAACTGTTGTTTTGTAACAGCATCCAGCAATACCTCCAGCAAGGAGGGAGCACAACTAGTAGAAGTCTCCGCGGGTGGTGGACTCTCCTGCCCCTACCACATGCCGCATCACTGGAGGGGAATTCGCTGCTGCCAGGACCACCGCCGCCATCAGCACCAGGAGCTATCCATAGCTTCAGTCCCCAAGTCATAAATCACAGGTGGGGTAAATGGCCAGAGCGGGAGTGACAGGGCGCTGATCGCCCCGCTTTCCGCACATCTTTGAGGTAATCTTCTCCATGAAGCTTTTCCAACCCCCAGCTGAATTGGTTTTTTTACCTTTTGGGAGTTTCAATGCCTGAAGCCTGCCTGTATGCTTCTCTATGTGTGTGCATTTTCCAAATCACAATTCCAGACAAGCACAACAGCCTGTGCTTCATGACCCATCTCCCTTTAACTTTCATGTGTCAGGATAATGTAGGAAACGTTCACATTGTAGTGAAAACAAGTTTCAATTTGTATGTAAATTACCCAGCTATACAGGTTCAGCCTCATACAAAAAGGAGATGCTGCCATGGGGAGGTGAAGATGTTTAGCTGGCAGAGGTTACTTGGGAAAGACAGAGGGGAGAATTAAATTTCTGATTGTCTCCCTTATTGTAAGGATCTATGGTAACATTTAGCTATGTGTTTCTTAGGGCAGCATCCCTGCAGAGTCTTAGCTGAACTGGCCTACAGAGAGAACAGCACATCCACCAGTGCTGGTGCCTCCATCCAGTGGCTCTTTGCATCCTAGAAACTCTCAGAGAGACTCATCCACCCAATAACAGCTAACAACCACACAGCTGTTGTGGTTTGTCCTGCAGAGTTTTACAGAAAACCCCCGGGTCCAGGGTGTCCTATCTGCTGTTTTCCTCCTCCTTTTCCTGATGGCTTTTGCAGGGAACAGCTTCACCCTCATGGCTACCTGTCTGAATCCAGCCCTCCACACGCCAATGTACTTCTTTCTCACCAATCTGGCCATCTTAGAAATCATCTGCACTTCCTCCACTGTTCTCCCCAAGTTGCTGGAAAACCTGCTAGGCAAGGGCAGCACCATTTCCTATGGGGGATGCATGACCCAGGTCTTCTTCTTGTCATGGATACTTGTGGCTGAGCTGCTACTACTCAAGGCCATGGGCTATGACCACTGTGTGGCCATCTGTCAGCCCCTGCACTATCACGCACTGTTAAACAGGACACTCTGTGCCCTGCTGGCAGGCAATATGTGGGCTGTGGGTGGAATCAGTGCCTCTGTGCACACTGGCATGATGGCACAGCTATCTTACTGTAGCCAGCATCAGATCCGTCACTTCCTGTGTGTAATCCCCACAATGCTGCTGCTCGCCTGTGGCTCTACATACCTGAATAACATCATGGTTGTAATTTCAGATGTTTTCTTTGGAGTGGTCAACTTCCTATTCACCATGGCATCCTATACCTTCATCATTGCCAGCATCCTGTGCATCTGCTTGGCTGAGGGGCAAGTGTCAGGCCTTCTTCACTTGCTCTTCCCACCTCCTGGTGGTCTGTATGTACTACTCAACAGTCACATACACCTACTTACTCCCTGGTTTTGGGTCCTCTGTGGAAAATGGCAAAGTGGTCTCCATCCTATACACAGTTGTCAGCCGCACCCTGAACCCACTCATCTACACTCTGAGGAACAAA
The DNA here is from genome assembly GCA_029593785.1 of Cabassous unicinctus. Classification (NCBI taxonomy): domain Eukaryota; kingdom Metazoa; phylum Chordata; class Mammalia; order Cingulata; family Chlamyphoridae; genus Cabassous; species Cabassous unicinctus. The sequence goes on from JAQZBX010106848.1 coordinate 10,147, forward strand.
GAGGTAAAAGTGGCCCTCAGGAGACTGTTTTCCACATTTGTTAAATGAAAGGAATTGACCAAGTGAATTTTTCTTTACAGCACTGAGTTGATTTCAGAAAATCACTTTGAGAATCTGATGCAAGTGGCAAGAGGAAGAATGTAATTCAGGTAATTGATTTATAAAAAATGTGCTCACACAATGGAGTTGGCCAACCTTCTGTAGTGAAACTAAGTTAACTATGCAAAAAGCTAGCTATTGATGCTCTTGGGTTCTCAGGATAGGAGGAAGTTAGGGTGGAAAGCAAGGGAGAGAGGGAAAAAGATGGCATTGGCTTAGGAGGGCGACTGCAAGCAGCTCCCAGATCATGGCAGAGAGTGGACAAGGTGCGGCACGGGTGTCTGTGCTGTGGGTGTGTGGAGTAAGAAGCTTGGGACATCTATCTGGACAGATCGATGGTGTGGACTGAACCATAGAGATTCGTGAATTTTAAGCCTGCCTGTGGTGCTTAACACAGTCGGCTGACCCCCACCGTTACGGAAAAAAAAAAAGCCAGCTGGAGCAGCGACTCCCGTCACTCCAGTAA